>CM044434.1:5640583-5655632 GCA_024363595.1 Xenopus borealis | reverse complement strand
ACACTGCACCAGTCATGCACCAGAGGGAATACGTATGAAAATCATTATAACTTCAATAGACTATGGTTAGCTCATGATAAGAGCAGTACATTATTTATCACTTCACACTTATCCCTGAGTCTTCTGTCTGTCTTTGCTTGTACCACACTCACACACACTTAATGGGCTTTCAACAGACAAGTGCTTAGATGCCTTCTGTAAAACTGGTTACATTATACTTTGAACTTCGCTGCCACTTAGTACCAGCTGATTTGTATAACATACATTGTTCCATAGATCCAGATAGGTATAAGTATGTTTATTCTGCTAGGCAGCTCTGTTTATCCTACCAACCACTAATAAGCCTCTGGCAAGTGGTAGCGAAATGGCTGATATGTCTTCAGAATAGCTAAACCAATGTTTTCATTGGAAACAGTTCGTGGAATGAAATATGGGATCTACATGGTACATTCCAAGATTGGAAGTCAACTGACATGACAGGGTTGCGTAGGTTCCAAGATCGGAGCGTCATCCGCCTCCAGCAGATCTGGACTTAAAGGGAAAATATAATTGGCAAATAGATTTAATTGCAATTCAACATTAATATTTAATGATTAAAAGTTAAAACTAATTAATTATGTCAGAGACTATATAGTTTTGAGTAAAGCAGAAAAATCATGATCAGGGGACGATGATGACTTTTTTTGGGGGGGGTGGCTATCAACTAAAGCCTTTTTATTTGGACACTCATAATTACATTGTATATGAATAAATAGCATTTGATTATTTTAGGATAAACATCCCTAATTCCTAATTCTTTGTCTTTATCTATCCATTATTTGGGGTTTCAGGCATTTTTAAAAATGTGTCATCAAAATGTCCAAAATCACCCCTCACAGTTGTCCATGGTACATTTTCAAATGATAATCACCTGTATTAGCATTATAATAGGGAGCAATAGGGAATTATGTATATCAGGTGCCTTACAGCAACTACCTGGAGAGAGGATAAATGTTAAAAGAAAACTGTGCCCATTTATATTTAATACTGCATACACTGTTGAGCAATGGTAGGCAGGTTTGAGAAGTTGTTGATGGGACAGAGGAGTAGCCTATACAGGTGTTGATTTAGGAATCTGCGTTGGTACAAGATTGCCAGGTGGTGCACTGTTTGTTGTAGGGGTAGACACATTCATTTTCTTTGAGTCTTTCATGAACGAAGCTGTATGGCACAGGCAGAATGAGATGGTGAAGATCCCAGTGAAGACAGAGCCTTGGTATAAGAAAAAATTTTAGAATAGCTCAAAGTTTGAATAGCTCTGAAGCTCCTCAGACTAGAATTAAGAGCTAATACATATCTTTTGTATCACCAGCATAATGTACACTTTAGAAGAGAGGCCTTCTGAGTTTACCTTGAAGGGTCTTATACTTCATTTTAGAACTAATAGCTCTTCTTGGCATGTTACATCTTTAAGCCAGTGATTTTTTTGACATATGTCCCACCAATGTTGCAGCAGTTAAAAAAAATACTAACTGCATTAAAGACCTCTGGTGTCTAGATTACTATACATGAAGCCTTAAACTTTCCTTCACCAATCTACAGCAAAGGTCTAGTACTGTCTTGGTTTCTTACATTTACCACTTTTCATGTGCCTCAAATATTTAGGATTTAGTGTTGTGATATAAGAGACCAAAAGGTTTTCTGACTGCTGACTCTTTTTTGGGTGAGTGTGAGCTAGAATCACATGCCTCACTATACATTAACCAGAATATATAGATTTTGACCATAAGTATCTGGACATATGTCTGTTTAGCTGTGCATTCCAAAAACCAAGAGTAATAACATGAAGTTGATCTACAACAACAGTCCCTACACTTCTCGGAAAGGCATCCTCTAGATTTTGGAACATCTATCAGGGTTTGCTGCAATTTCTCCTTAAGAGGTTGGGCAGTGATGTGGCAATCAGGCCTAGCTCCCTCGACATTCCAGTTGTCCCACACACATTCAGTTGGGTTCAGATTAGGGCTTTCTGCAGGCAAGTCAGGTTCTTCCACTCCCAGCTCAGGAAACCTATTCTATATGGACCTCATTTTGTGCATGGGAGTATCACTGTTGCCACAAAGTTGGATGTACGGAATTGTAGAAGAATGTCAGTATATGATATAGTGACACCAGTGTCAACAATGATGGATGTGGCTTAAATCACCAATTCCAGTCATTACAAGGGGTATCTATAAACTTTTGGCCACAAAATATGGAAGAAGAAAAGTCACTATAAATTTCTTATTTTACTAGGTAATCTAATTTATTATTAAAACAGGGATCCTCAATAGTGATGGGCGAATTTATTCGCCAGGAGCGAATTCGTGGCGAATTCCCGCGATTTGCCACTGGCGAATAAATTCTAGCAAAATTTTGCCTGGCAAAAGTCGCGCGTAGTTTTTTGACGCGTCGCAAACGACGCGACGAAAGCGACGCGCCGAAAACTACGCAACAAAAACGACGCCACGCCTCAAAAACGCTCCGCGACTCGTTTCATGAAATTTTCTGGGTAGATTCGCCCATCACTAATCCTCAACCTTTTTCACCCATGAACCACATTTCATTGTGGAAATAGTTGGGTAGCAACACAAGCATGAATGTGGTTGACTATTGGTCATGAGGACTGGCAGTCTAAAGGAGGCTCTGTTTGGCAGTACACCTGGTTTTATGCAACCAAAAGTTGCCTTCAAGCCAAAAATTAAAAATCAGCATTTGAGCTTTGAGGCTGCTTTGAGGCTACTGGGAGCAACATCCAAGATGTTGATGAGCAACATGTTGCTGGTGGACCACTAGTTGGGGATCACTGCCCTTAACCATGTACAAAGGGGGTTACTTTAACCTATAGACATGCCTATAGGAAAATAGCTCTGCTCACACTCTATACAGCTTCTCCATTCCCCAAGTATTAATGTACTAAAATAATGTGCTAAACACATTTCAGGAACTTTGCTTGGAACTGCTTAAGTCCAAACAAGATCTTGCTGCACACTAGCAGGCTTGCCCACCCAACACGCCTTTATGTTCTTCTGATTGAATAGTTCAGGGGGAAAGAATGGCTCTGCTTCAAAAATATAAAATGAGGGACTCTTCCCAGCCAAGAGGATGATTTATTGGTGACAATTTTTTGGCTTTTGGGGGACATGTCCGGCTACCTCTTAAACCATCACCACATGTGGCTGTGTCCTTTTCTCTTGGTTGGAAATGATGACAGAAACAGTTTTTTTCACTTTTTCAGGTTTTTACCACCCCAAGAGGAGAGGAGTGTAAATCAGAATCTGAACGGCGTCCAAAAAAAATTCACATTAAAGAGCGCATACTGTTAAATAAGTTACTCTGTGCAAAGTCAGTGACACTAAATAAATCTGTTTGTTCAGGGCCGTATTGAGCCAGACAGCTAGGAGAACTCAAGCTACGGCAGCCACCTCTTTGTACACGTCACCAACGGATCTTGCAGAGATGTTACAATCCATCATGGGAGCTTTTCTGCAATATGTGCTGGCTCTGCCATACCTGCTATTGAATATCTGCAGCTGGGAGCAAAGAAACTGTCTAAACAATACACACATCTACACGAACTCAGCTGAAACACGTTGAAATTAGAGCTGAAATATGAGGAAATGAATGTGACACATTCTCATATTTTCTTTTTAAAGACACGCTAGCATTACAATTTTCTATTTTTAAGTAGGATGTAAAGTTTTTTAAAAAAATGAATGAGCAGCAGCTTTTGCCAGTATATAATAAGATTATAGGAAAGGTCTGCGTGGCTAGTAGTCACATGACATTTACCAGGGCCATACTTTCTGTGAAGGCATCCAAAGGTCCATACCTACATGGGAAGCCAATTGGTGCAGGCAGTGTCAATAAGCACATAGACAGAACTGTGCATGCACCAACAGGATAGAGGATTGAGGGACATGTTTAGGGCATCACTGGGCCTCAATAAAAAACATTATTAACCACTTTCCTAGTCTAGTGTTTCCAATCAATGTGTCTATGCCTCTGTGCTGCACTTTCTATGTAGGAATCCAAGGGCCTATACCAGTGATCCTCAAACTTGGCCCTCCATCTGTTAAGGAACTACAAGTCCCACAATGAAATGAAGGAGTCTGACAGCCACAGTCAGGCAAATGCATTGTGGGACTTGTAGTTCCTTAAAGGGCAAGGAAAGGCAAAGAAATAAAATCCCATTTTTACTTTCTTTAATGAAAAAGAAATCTATCTCCAATATACTTTAATTTTAAAATGTGTACCGTTTTTATAAGAAACCTGACTGTATGCAGTGAAATTCTCCCTTCATTTAGTGCTTCTGGCAGGGAAACAATCACTTATGAACAGCAGGGGGAGCCCCTACCTTACTTACCAGCCATGCAGAACTCAAGCAGACCATACTGAGCATGTGCAGTGCCAGTGTCAGACAAAGATGTATAACAAAGTTACAAGATGACAGCCCCCTGTGGCCAACTTTGAAAGCATAAATCATTTGTTTGATTAGGCTTGTGGTGCAGTAAGTTCAGGTTAATGTTTAGTATACAAAATACACCATTTCTACCCTTATTCTATCTTACACTTTCCTTGTCCTTTAACAGATGGAGGGCCAAGTTTGAGGATCACTGGCCTATACCTTAATGAGCAACCAGTTGGCACACGCATATAGACATTACTGCATCAATTAGATGGAAGAAAGGGACATGTCTAGGGCATCCCAACATAAAAATCCAGTGATCTTAGTACAATCATGATAGCTGGGCCTCAATAAAAAAATGTCTTAGTGACCTCTATCCTAATCCAGTGAAGCTTACAATCAGTATCCCTATGCCACTGTGCTGTACTCTCTGTGTAGACATCCAAGGGCCCATACCTAAATGGACAGGCACATAGACATTACTGAGCCAATTAGATGGAAGAGAGCAAGAGAGAGGGACATGCATAGGGCATACTCATGTCATAATCCAGTGCTCTTAGTACAATCATAATAGCATCACTGAGTCTTAAAACATGTCTTAATGACAACTTTATTGATCCAGTGGAGCTTACAATCAATGTTCCTATGCCTATGTGTTTGTAGTGTGGGAGGAAGCTGGAGTACCTTTGCAGAACAAGAGGTAAGTATATAAGTCTTTGCAGGCTGTGTTCGAATTTGAATCAATCCAATGACATAAATCATGTTAATGTAGGCTCAGGCAGGAGGCTGGGAGCAGGGGGGTTGCACATTTATACTGGGCAGTTAAAGGGTCTTCTAATACAAAGTTATAACACTCAGTTCTCATACCATGGTTGTCTGGAAACTGAAACACAAGGGCTCATTTAATGCTGTAATTGCAGTTGAGGTTGTGCAAAGTGTTGCATAGATTGATGCCATTCATTAAATGTAATTGTGCCCAAACACATTCCTTGTTCATCCTTATTTGCACTTGGAACCTGTCCATCCATCCTACCTACTGTTCCAAATAACACTCAAATGCACCTAGTTACGTTGGGGAACCCTGGATCTACTGTCATCTTCCAGCAGGCAGTAATTCAAGGTTTTCCAGTGTAAATGCGTCAATACATGTAGCGGACTTCAATTGCCTGACTGTCACCAGAAAATCACATTATCCCACCAATTTTCAAAGCAATTGCATCCAATTTATGTCAAATTGCACAGATGGCCACAAATGAGCACAATTTCTTCACCGGGTGGCCGAGGTTACACAGGAATTGTGGGTATAAATGGCATTCTTGGTATAAAAGTATGGCAAATGAAACTGCACTTTGCATATTGTACTTGTGTTCATCACTCAGCCCTACAGATTCATTCAAACTTATGCACTAGTTTTTTTGGAGCAGCTAAAACCACCCTAAAGAACTTTTTCAAAGATAATAATGAGGTCGAAAAATAGACCTCCTGCTTTACTCCCCCATCAACACCACGCTTGGCTATTTACCCCTGTTTCCATTTTCAATCTAGGAAAAAAGGAACATCTTGGCACGCAAAGAAATCTCGGTTGAACGGCAAAAATAAAACAAGTATTAGAAGTCAATGAAATCAATTTGTATTTGATCTCTCTACAAAGAAAGAGAGAAAAAAAAAAGAGAAAAAGGAAAAGAAAAGCTTATGTGGCTTCACTCGACATCATGTACAGCAGGTAGAAAAGCAAATAGATTATGAACGGGGATATTCTGTCAGCACTAAAACAGCAAACGAAGCCAGTTTATTTGCCACTCTCATGAGCAGAGGAGGTTTATTTTTCTAATTCCTGCAGCATTCTCTTAATTCCGAGTGGAAAAGGCAACCAGTGCGAAGGGCCTTTTCCCAGACACTGGAATTTATTGAGAGAGGGGTGAACGGGGGGCATAGAATTAAATAAATAATGGCTCTGACATTAATAGTTTTGAGGTTCCTTAAAGGAAATAAGTTACGTTTGAATTTTGGGCACTTGTGTACTTTTCTCCTTTGAGAAAGTAGAGAAGAAAGGGGGGGCCCCAGTGAAATTTTTGGCATAATAAAATACTGCTATTTTTCTCAGAACAAGAGATGCCAATGAAGCTCATGTTATTTGGACGATAGAGATGCCCAAAGTGGACCATTACCTCCCTAATAACATTGGGTCAGATAGTTGGTCTCTAGTTGAAGCAGGGTCAGATCTAAGGGTAGGCAGCGGAGGCAAACATTTAGGATGCACATGTTTAGGGGCAGTATGACACTGTTGATCCACTTGCTTGGATGCCAGAAGCTTTCCGCCCAGTTCTCAGTTGATGTCTCTGTAGAACCTACATGGCAATGCATCCTGGGAGTTGTGTTTAGCAGCTGGAGGACCACAGATTGGACCATCCAATGAAGCAATGATCGATATTATATTTATACAATCCATTTCAACAATATGCCCAATCTGAAGCTGGGGCCCCAGAGCAAATGGCTGGAGACGAATAGAATAATGGAACTGGGTATACAACTGCCGGGAAAGGCAAGAATATAAAGGTAAAGAGGCACAATGGGGCAACAGTAAGGGAAATAGACCTTGTGGTGGCTCAGTACAAATTTCTATATGTGATTGGTGAACTTATTTGACAGGTGCTAATTCACAGCAAATTTCCACATTTTGCTTCTGGCGAATAAATTAGCAAAACTGCCACAAAATGTCGCCGGCTTCAAAAAACTATGACGTTCCGTAAATTTTTCGTCGCTTTGTGACAAGGGTAATTTGCTAATTTTTTTGCAAAATGAAAGGGGTCACATTAGCCCATCACTAATACCCACAGCCACACCACTTGTGGTGAAGAAATCATTTTTGCACAAAGGAGACCTTACACACTCTAAATATATCCATATGAGAATGTTGTTTTATGTCCTGTGAGTGCTTGTTTCAGCAATGTGAGAAGAGATAAGAGGTGCAAAAAAGCAGAAAAGAAGATGGGGAGCTACTGGAGTATGCTCATAACAGAGGTGTAACTACAAAGGAAGCAATCTCTATGGTTACAGGGTGGGGGCAGGACTGTAGGGGGGGCAGTAAGGCCCTAATTAATGAGCAAATGGCAATATTATAAATTTCTATTTTAGATAAATAGGTCAACAGACCAGTTTTTTTGGGACCCTAATTTGAATTTGCTGTTGGGCCTGGTAAAATCTAATTACGCGACTGGTTCAGAGGCAAAGATCTTTACTGATAAAAACTTCTGTTGACCTTAGGCTGGTCCAGAAGCAACAGTACTAAATTAAAAAGCACTTACAATTAGTGATGGGCGAAATTTGCGAAACGCCAGCGAAATTTTGCCTGGCGAAAATTCGCCGAAAAAAACAAGTTGCGCGTCGTTTTTTGACGCGATGGAAACGACGCGACGAGCGGCGAAAGCGACGCACCGAAGTTGACACGATGCACGTCAAAAGCGTGCCGCAACCAATTCGTGAATTTCTCTGGAAATTCGCAAATTGTGCGGCAAAACTCGGGAGATTCGCACATCACTACTTCCAATTCTGCAACCAGTGTCAAAATGGAAATTCAGCTCTAGGTATAAAACTGGCAGGCACTAGTCAGTCCTGTCCATAGCTGCTTGCACCTGCTGGTAGATACATCAGCATAAAGTTGGATATTCATGTTCCCCCTTGACCCTCATGAATACAGAACTGCCCCAAAACAGACAGGTCTGTGTTTTATTGGGAGGGTTGGTAGTGTAACTGGATGTTACTGGGCCCCACAGCAAAATAACTTTAGGGCCCCCAAAATATCCAGTGGTTGCACTCTATTACTAATATTCGAGTGGAGCACCCTATGCCTTGTGGGCCCCCCTTCAGCTGCAGGGTCTGCTTCCTCTGCATTTATGCCTCTGGGGAGGGGTTCCGGTCCCTGTCGAGAAACCTGCAGCAATTGTTTTCTATTTGCAAGGCACAAACAGCAAAAACATGGTGGATTGCACCCATTTCTTGCAGGGTAAAGTAAAAAACCAACAAACTTAAAACTACATTTTAGTGCTTTCGGTATCACATACAAAAGAATGTCAGCGCAGTATTTTTTTTTAAATCTATGTACTTTGAATAATGCAAATCCATGTGACATGTCTCCATGTGCGGGGATTTGCCATAACTTGTTTTTTTCTCTTCAGCAGATTAGCCCATGGCGGCCAACGGACTATCTTGGATTATGTGGCTGAATGGAATGAAATGGAACCATTCCTGTTTAGAACGGAGCAGAGAATTCCCCAAACAGAACCTTTACAATCACAAGTCATTTACCAATATGCTTAGAATAAACAAAATAAATAATTCCTATAGAAGGGAAGGAGACGTGAGTCATGTCTGACACATTTCTACATTGGGCCTCCCCTTCTTCTTGTTTCACTTCTCCTCTTGCTCAGGGAACACGGCTTTTGTTTTATGAGCATTAACTAGCTGCAAAATAAAATACTGACACTATATACTGTATAGGCGTGGCAGTTGGGAGCCCTTTACACAGCGCCGTTGGAATGAACCCACAGATTTTATGGGTTTCTTGCCCTGAAATTGGGTAAACAATTACTAACGGTAGGCATTTGTATTTGGTATCCAATGGAATGTTTAAAGGGCAAGGAAAGTGTAAAATAGAATAAGGGTAGAAATGCTTTATTTTGTATACTAAACATAAACATGAACTTACTGCACCACAAGCCTAATCAAACAAATGATTTATGCTTTCAAAGTTGGCCACAGGGGGCTGTCATCTTGTAACTTTGTTATACATCTTTGCAAGACTAGACTACATACACATGCTCAGTGTGGTCTGGGCTTCTTAGGGATCGTCATAAATGATCAAAAAACAAAGCTGCTTGAGTTCTCCATGGCTGGTAAGTAAGGCAGGGGCTCCCCCTGCTGTTCATAAGTATGATTGTTTCCCTGCCAGAAATTAGGGACCGTCCTCAATTCCTATCCACAGCAGTAAATGAAGGGAGAATTTCACTGCATACAGTCAGGTTTCTTATAAAAACGGTACACATTTTTTAATTAAAGTATATTGGAGATAGATTTCTTTTTCATTAAAGAAAGTAAAAATTGGATTTTATTTCTTTGCCTTTCCTTGCCCTTTAATATTGGTATTTTACTCCTCTCCGGTATCAGATCTGCTTTGATTTCTAATAATAACTTTTAAAAACTCCTAAAGGCTCAGTTAACACCCCAGTTCATAAACTGATGCCATTCGTTACAGCCGCTCCTTTTTGCACCGATATATCCATGTCGTTATCTGTTCCGAGCCTTGCTCATACTGAGCGCTTGTGATATAGGTGATGCAGACATAATTTTGATGCCATGACCAAGGGGAAATTTCCAGCTATGAGTCATTTTGAAAACCTTTCCTAAGGCGGCATTTCCCCACGAGTTACCGGGGGTGGAAAAAAGCCACTCCTGATATCCTTACAAGCAGAATGTCCTGGTTTTAAACCAATAATTTGGTTCTTGTAGCACATATATTGTAACCTTGATAAAGCATATAGCGAAACGCGCGTCGGCTCCCTTACCTCCTGCTAATATTTAAAAAAAAAAAAATGTTTTAATCCCTTAATGAATTTTTAAATGAATGGCTAAAGCATCCTCAACTATGAATTTTTAATCAGGCAATTTGAATCTTCTCGTCTTTTCACAAGACGTGGGGAATTTGTGTTTTTTAGGCAAGATAGGGAAGGTAAAATTACGAGACCACAGTTCCCCACATTCTGCCTTTGCCCCTTGTGGTTTTCCCAGGGCCTAGCTAGCAAAAAATTGAGATAGAAGCTTTTGGGATAACTCCACCACTATTCTCTCTTTTTTCCTTTTCTAACTTTAACCATATGGTGATATGATAATGTGTGTTTTGGGGGGAATTTGTCAATTGGATCTTGAATTTTAATAATTGCTCAGACATTAAATTATTTTAACTTTTTCATTGATACTCATGGAAAATGAAGGTACAGTTCTATAATTAATTTGTTTTGTGGGTAATTTATCTAGTATTAATTAGCGCCAGCACTTATTAATTCAATTGATGAATTAAGGTGATTGTGGGTCTTGAGATCAAATTAAAGTACATTTTAATAATCAATCATTTATTTAATTTAAGCACATGGCACTTTGATTAATAATTAATTAATTAATTAATTAATCTTGTGTAAACGGCTAGGGTGGGGAATGAATTAAAAACCCCTGTATTAAAATTGGCAATCACAGAGGGTGTTACTACTTTTTTCACTTAAAAGCACTTGCACTTTAGAATTGATGGATTAGGTTGGATTATAACTGATAAGGTCGCAAATTAATTTGAGGGCGAAGTGATCCAAAGGGTGTTTTGAAAGAATAAATTAAAAAATAAGAGACAGAACGAGGTGTTACTTCTTTTTTTCTTAATAAAAATTAGATATTGGTTATTATACCCCATTTTGTGCTCAAAACAAGCAAAATTTACCAAAAATTATAATATTAATATAAACATTTCCCGTTGAACAACTCAATGGCCTGCAACTAAGTGACCACCTAGAAACCAGAGAAAATCTGCCTACTCTGCATGTTTTCCCCCCAAGCCTAGTCCCAGGCCTGCCCTTCCCAGGTTAACAACTGCTCTTCACCTCTTTCTCCCCTTTTTTGGCTACCCACCAAGGGAGCCTGACTTCACCCCAGAGCTGCGACTAATGCGACATACCAATCTCATTTAAGGGTTGGAGGATGGGCCACAGTCTACACTCCTGCTGTCCACAAGGTACCCAACCCATTCCTGTTAATTGCTTATATCCCCATCCATAGCTCCCTGCACCCGCCACCTGGTTAACCTTAATGCCATGGCCCCTTTCCCTTCATCTATCCCAATCTTGCTCTTTGGGGGTCACTAAAATAATGGTATCCAGAATTTTCTGTGCAATCCCATGGGGTTTGTGCAAAACGTGCGTGCATTTGTGCTTCTTCTGATGCATCAACACCAATGGCCTCACCCTCAACTCCTTCTTGCGGCCAAAAAAGCTCTGCATTCTGGTTAATTAAGATGCCAATATGCATCCAAAATGGTACATACACTGCGCTTGTGGCCATAAATGACTCTTCTTTTCCCATACACTAAGCTGCCACTGATCTTATAGTTCTGCCCACTGCATTTATATGGGGGTGTCATAAACTTTGGCACCAAGTCTACTTTTAGCAACCAGCAGCAAGTGTGGGGAGTCCCATTTATTAAAGGTCACACTTATGTGGCATTTAGAGTTTTTTGAAATCACGATTAAACTAATTTTCTCTAAAACCATGAATGCCATGAAAATTATTAGAAGATCCAAATAAAAATAGAATGAATGGGGAAAAAAGCTGAACAATGTGATAGAAAATACGACAATTACTAGCAAAAAAAAAAACATCCAAAAAGTCTGAATGACCAAAAAAATTATCAAATAGGATCAGCTCAACTCCGACATCTATAGGACCTTGATTACTTTACTAGAGCTTCTCTTGGTTTTTACACTTAACAAATAGAGTTTCAGAGAACATTTAAGGCTTAGTCCAGATGGGGAGATTTGGGGGCGATCCGTCGCCTGGCTACTTTTCGCCGCGACGGATCGCCCCCGAATCTCCCCGAATAGCTAGGCACCGGCATAGCTTAAAAACGCCTGCGCTTATTCACACGCGATTTTTTTGGAGCGATTTTAAAAATTGCGCCGCTCCGTGTGAACACGCACCGGCGTTTTTAAGCTATGCCGGTGCGCAGCGGTGCCTAGCTATTCGGGGAGATTCGGGGGCGATCCGTCGCGGCGAGAAGTCGCCAGGAGACGGATCGCCCCCGAATCTCCCCGTCTGGACTAAGCCTAAAGGACATATAAACCTGAACTGATGTACACTGAACTGATGTATATTAGCTCTCTCTGTAAACTACCTTTCTGAGCTCTTTTGCAATTTACATTCATTTTCTATTTTTAGAGGTTTCTGATATATTTTACATTTAAGAATGATAATGCCAGGCTTTTAACTCAAGTCAACAACCCAAGGACTGACTGTAAACAGGAAGTGTTGGAAAGTGCATAGACAGAACTTCAAAGCATCTGTTGAACGGTCTACAACAGCTAATATCTCAGAAACCACTAAAAATGGTAATGTCATTTTCAAAATTGCTTCTAGGGTCACTCTGAGTAAGTTTTCATCAGTTAATTCTTTGGGTTTAAATCCCCTTTAATAGAAGAATATTTTAACCTTTTATAAGGGGCAATAACAATATTTGGATAAGCAGAGTGTAAGAAACTTTTACTACATTCTTAGAAAGCATTATAGTAGTGCCAATAATAATTGTTATTTAATTGCACTGGCCAAATAGCTAATTTTGGCCCATCTCCATATAATATTCTGACAAACGCCAAGAGAAAACAGTCATGGTGAGAAATGTAGAACTTGTTACCTATATCACAGCAATGACCATACTGGTCTAACACATGTAGACCATAATAGTACAACTCCATCAGGCAGAATCTGTTAAAATTTCAAGCCAAGAATCTTAGCCAAAGTCAATATTATGATTGTTCAATGTCAATGATATAAACTTCAATTTAAATATGCAGTAACTGTTGATATCCCAAAAGCAATACTTCAGATTTAGACAAGAAGAGATCCAGACAAATCTGAATAGCCCAATGCAGTAAAGGGTAACTGAAATATATATGTATATATTTATATAAATAATCCTTATACACATGTTTAGGCCACAAGCTATAAGCTTTGATCACATTTAAAGCCCTCTGTATTCCTGTTCAGACCCTACTTTGCTCCAAGAAACAGAAAGTGCTGGCTAGTGCAGGTGGACAGTGATATCTCCAGATTGCAGCTACACCCAAAGGTACGGGTAAAGCTATAGGGTAAGCTGTAAAATGCAAACAATGCCTTAACCTGTAGAAGACTATTTACTTATGTTGTTGCATTATTGCCGCACTAAGTACAAAGAGGTTTCCTTAAATGACTGCTAATAACTGGGCAACTGGTGAGAGAAAGATGACAATGTCAAAATGTTTGTGGAAGAGTGGATGAGGAAATGCAGGAGAGCTCAAGAAAAAAGGAAGACTAAGGATCGAACGAGTAAAGGATAAGCAGAAGTAATGATAAAGGAGACACAAACAGTAATTGAGAAGAAATTGAGATAAGAGAAGATTGCATAAAGCATAAGAAAGCATAAATACAGAATGATGAGAAATGGAGTGGCAGAACAGAGAGAGAAGGAGAGAGAGAGAGAAGGGTGGACGAGTAGCAAAAGAGAAAGGGAGACTAGAGAAAAATAAGTGGAAAGGGCAAGAGTTGGGAAAATCATGGAAGAAAAGGTAAAGGGAAAGCAGAGAATAGAAAAGAGTGGGGTGGGAGAGCCGAAGAAAAAGGCAAGCAAGTATGGAAAAATAATATCCAGATTGTGTATCAGTTGATAGGAAGACAAATGTTTCTTATCCATACTCCATACGTACAGAACCATGCATGGGATTTTCTATAAACCATTTATTTCTGGGCTTTGATTTATTCTGATATAATAAAAAAAAAATATTAGTGTGTGGCCATGCAAGTAGAGGGTCTCAATCAGTAACGTGCTTGCCTTTTATGGGTTAATTGATGTACTTTACCGATTGGTGGGTCTAGGGTATAAATGTGGTATACCAAGCCTTGCTTGTTCAGCCTAGGTGCACGAAATGCATAAGACTTACTACACGTCAACTATTTGCCTGAAATAAAGTCTGTATTTACTTTACTTTACCCATCTGTATGATCTGTGACTGCCTGCTGTTTTTATCTTGTCCTGATTTATTGTTCAGGCTTTTTTAATCATCTGAAGTATCCAGCAACAAGTGAATAATATTATATATAAATATCAGGTGTCCATTGTTCTCCCGGCTGAGCTCTGCTCTCTATACAACTAACATTACATTTAGAGCTCAAATTCAAGAAACAAAAAATTAAATGAAAGCACACAAAAATAGAACTCAGGTCTATGTGTCATTTTGGCAGATAAAGTAACAGGATATAAGTCATACTCTACAACACTTTGAATTTTTATTTAAAGTTTTTGACTTTTGAGGGTGTTGGACAAGCACCAGATGAGTAATTGTAGAAGGTTTCTCTGTGTTTAGCAAGAGTAATTTGTGGGAGGAAATACTTCTGTTTCGCTCCTGCAAGATAAATACTAAAGAACGAAAATGTGATGGATCACAGTTTACGCAGACTGATACATGCATTTATATAAGAGTACAATTGGATTGCTGAGAAAAATACTTAAACTAAAAGTATGGACTGTGTTGTGTAAGCATGTCAATGTGGATTTCTGTCCAGCTGTCTAACAAAGCTGTGAGCGAGTTTCATCCTACTGGAAATTTACATAAGCACATATGGAAAAACGACCCCGCTTAGCAGTGAAAGTAGATGTGAACAGTGTAGGTGTTTATTCAAAAGCTCAGTATCAGTATATATATCTAACCTTGGTTATTATGCTGGCTCAATATCCCATCATCCAAGTCAATCTCAAAGGCAATAAATAAAAAAGAAGAATAATCAGCAATCACAACATCAACCAGCAGACATTTCACAACATTACTGTCCTCAATGTGA
>CM044434.1:5601456-5625629 GCA_024363595.1 Xenopus borealis | reverse complement strand
CAGTACAGGGTCATTGGGGTCAACATTCAGCAGAGCCATTAAAGGTCAACTCTCCCTCAAGCAATCGCTTTGCCCTTGTGCCTTCTGATTGGTTCCATTTTTTCATGTATTGGAAAAGCAGCCATGGAATCATCAAACACCTAAACATTTGTCCATTTGTCAATTCACAGCGTAGACAGAGCATGAGAAGCTTACACTCAACATGAAGCACGCTACAGCTTTATTTAATATACCAATTAAATAAAAAGCCCATTTTACACTTCTATACTAAATATGTATGTGCTATTCATTACAAACTTGGGATAAAGTACTCCTATGCCAAATTAAATTGCATGGTTCCTACTATTTCTCATGGCTGCAGAGGCCATTGTACTACTAGAGTCAGCAGAGAAGTCTTGCTTGGTACTTCTAATAATGAAGAAAGGACATGACAGGAGAAGCTATAGCAGCTATGGCTGGAGAGTAAAGAACATGGCGTAGCACCAAGCCAACTACATGAGGCAGGTGGATTAAATCGGTGGGCTACAGTCACCTAGGTTTAACAACAAGGGCGACACCTTCAATGTTTAATGAAGAGATGAATGAAGAAATGCTGAAGGAGATTAGAGAAGAGCTTAGTGTCTGTCACGAGTGCTTGCCTCTCCTCACCTCCGGCGGGCGCTCGTCGGCTTCTTCCTCCTCGGCGCGGCGCAGGATCCAAGATGGCGGCGCCCAGGACTCCACGTGGGCGCACGGACGCCGGCGCCGGAGCGCCGGCGCGGTGACGTCACGCGCTGTGGCGCCAAATTCAAAAATAAAAGGACGCCGGAGACCCAGATTCGATGCCCGAGTATAGCTCAATATTACATTGTGTTCCTGGGTCTCCTTGTCTTGCCTGCTACACCTGTTACTGACCTCCTGCCTGTTCCTGACCTTGAACCTTGCTGCCCGCCTTATTGAACCCTTGCCTGGACTTGACCTCTCTACTGGAATTTCCTTGAACTGTACTTTGCCTGGATTCGCTGGGAAAGGACTTCCTCCTTGATCCTGACATCACCCCCCCCCGTGGGTGCCGGTGGCCCCCGCCAACAGTGTCAGCCCCCTAACCAAAGGGTCCCATTCTTGTCAGTCTGTAAGTCAGCCTGAACCACCCAGTCCATTTATTGCCAACCCAAAGCTTCCCCTCTTGCTCCTATGCCTTGAAGGCAGGTTTCTAAGGCCATACTTTTAAAACCGAGTTCTATAAACAGCCCTCTATCTCTCCTAAAAGGGATAAATGGGTAGAGGTCGGCAAAGGGAAGGGAAAGACTTTTTATTTAAGGGAGTCCAAATGTCCTTTATAACATGACTTTCACTGACCAATGGTTTTACCCATATCCCCCCCTCCTGCTATTCAAGTGTCATTAAAGTCCTGCTTGATTCACCTTTTGATGCAACTTGCTACGGCACCAGTAGTTCCCGGGATCCCATCATCAGGAGGCACCCTTGTTCACCACTGGTCAGAAGAAGCAGGATGAACTCACTAGCAACAGGAATGTGTTTGGACCTCAATAAATTGCATCAGTGCTCTCCTTCCAAAAATCATTTATTAAAGCACGGTGCCAAGCATGGTGCCAAATACAGAGCTATTCCACTTCCACAGAACTCTTCTCCTGCCTAGACCCTTTGTCTGAGCAGGTTATTTTTCACCCAAATAAAACTCACACCTGCCAAAGATATGGACCCATACTGATCAAAGAAATGACCCAGTGTAGTGATGGGTGAATATATTCAGCAGACGCGAATTTGCGGCAAATTCCCGCGATTTGCCGCCGGTGAATAAATCCGCGAAACGACAGCGAAAATTCACCTGACGAAAATTTGCTGACGTAAAAACGCACAACGAAAATTACGCGACACGCATCAAAAATGCGCCGCGACTCGTTTCGTGAATTTTTTGCCAATTTTTGCCAATTCATGAATTTCACTGGAAATTATAGATAGAAGGATAGATTCGCCCATCACTAACCCAGTGCATGCAAAACTACATGTCTCTGCATATTTGCTCATCACCCAATAGAAAAAAAACATAATCCTCCTAACAAAGAATTTGCAAAACAACTGTAAATATTTGAAAGAAAATGCCTAGTGCTTAGTAAAGGTATGGGACCTGTTATCCAGAATGCTCGGGACCTGGGGTTTTCCAGATCAGGAGTCTTTCCATAATTTTGATCTCCATGCCTAAAGTCTACTAAAAAAATTATTTAAACATGAATTTACCCCAATAGGATTATTTTGCTTCCAATAAGGATTAATTATATCTTAGTTGGGATCAAGTACAAGTTACTGTTTTATTATTATATTGAAAAGGAATTCAATATAAAAAATTTGAATTATTTGATTTAAATGGAGTCTGTGGGAAAAGGCAGTTCCACAATTTGGGTTTCTGGATAAGGTATCCTGTATCTACTGTATAAATGGTCTCTCACCAGAATAGGACAGAATGCACATACAGGTCTGGGATCTGTTATCCAGAAACCAGAAAGTTCCAAGTTGCAGATCCATTTTAATCAAATCATTTAAAAAATGATTTCCCTTTTCTGTGTAATAATAAAACAGTAGCTTGTACTTGATCCCAACTAAGATATAATTAATCCTTATTGGAAGCAAAGCCAGAATATTGGCTTTATTTCATGTTTATATGATTTTCTAGTAGACTTAAGGTATGAAGCTCCAAACTACGAAAAGACCTGTTATCTAGAAAGCCCCAGGTCTCGAGCATTCTGCATAATAAGTCCCATTAGTGATGGGCGAATTTATAGAGAAATTTGCGAAACTGGGAAAAATTTGCAAAACACCGCCCCGTCTCGTTTTGGACGCGGGCGTCCATTTTTGGATGCTGGCGTCCGGTTTTGGGCGGACACGTGTGTCCAAAACGAGACACCGATTCATTTTCGCTGGCGTTTTGCAAATTTTTGACCGTTTCGCAGATTTCTCTAGAAATTCGCGAAAAATCCAGCGAAACGCCACCGAATCGCCCCCATCACTAAGTCCCATACCTGTACAAAGGACATTGTGTAAAAGAATCCAACATGCCTCCCTCCAGATTTGCCACTGTCAGCATCCCAGACCCAGGCCAACAGACAAGGCTTGTGGGAACTGTAGTACAACAACAGCTGGGGCACTACAGACTGGGTATCCTTGCTTTCTCAAAATTTTCCCATTTTTCCCTGTACATAGAAGGGTAAGTCTCATTACCACCAGATTCCAGTTGGGTTTGAATAATGAAAAGGAAATGAAAGTTGCCAACCCAAATAGAATTATTTTATATAGAGGGCACCAGATGTTAAATCATGATAACTGCCCAATATGCTTCCATAGTAAGTATCTCATATGACCTTCTTGTCACAGCCTTTACTCATCATTCTATTCTATTTTGTGAACCATAATAATATAAGAAAAAGCCTATGTGGTATACACTACTTGCAGTATACGGCAAACTTCTCGACATGGCTTGATCAGAATTACTACCAGGGTTGGACTGGCCTAGTAGAATTCCAGAGGATTTGCCAGTGGGCCAAGGCCAAGGACAATCCCAACCAGAACATTCTTATTGATAGAGTAGGCCTGTATAAAATCCTATGATAGTAGACGTGCTGTCAGGTTATTGGGTGAGTCTTTGGCGTTTCAGAAGGTACACTCGATAAAGGGTCTTGACCTGAAACGTCTTGTGTAACCACAACCTGGAATAAATAATTAGAAGTTATCCTGCTGGAGTTCCACTTCCGTTTTCTGTTGTTATTTACTGGTACAATTGAGTTGCAACTACACGGAAGTCAAACACAACACTATCGTATTGTACAGACCATCTACAACCTCTTTTTTTTTTTATTTCTTTTTTTTTAGAATTCCAAAGGATCTGCCAGTGGGCCAAGGCTCAGGACTATTCTGGCCAGCCCCTTCTTATTTATAGAGTAGGCCTATATTAAAACCTATGGTAGTAGACCTGATGTGTCAGGTTCTCTGATTGGCCCTAGGAGACTGATATTGTCTAAAAGGGAGTTGTGTATTTTTCCCCCTGAGCATACAACTAAAGGTTGGAATCTGGTCTGGATCTGGAGCTGCACATCGGGGATATAACTAAGTCCGGCTGTGGATTCTGATATGTGCTTGTACAGTTACCGCTCTACATTACGGCTGCTCTTTGATGTTCAGCTCTTTCGTTATTGTGTACATTTCATTAATATATTGTATCAGGGTCGTGTAACTGTGCTGTCAGTTATGCTTCATACGTTAGAAAAGCCCGTAGACTCAGACGTCAAACCCACGATGCTCGACCGTCACTGAATTAGACATGGCATATGTCTTACTGATTCACCACAGATGGACCATGGCCAATCAGAATTGTCTTTAGATCTTATTGATAGTGATGGGCGAATTTATTTGTGAGGGGCGAATTCCCGTGTTTCGATGCTGACGAATAAATTCGCGAAATGTCAGCAAAAATTTGCCAAAAAAACAAGTCGCACGTCGTTCTTGACGTGATGCGACGAAAACGATGCGATGCGCATCGAAAAATTGTTTCGTGAATTTTTTCGCCAATTCGAGAATTTCGCTGGAAATTCGCAAACTGGGTAGATTCGCCCATCACTACTTATTGAGGCCACAGCTTTATGCTGTTTTGCTGCATTATAGACTTTAAACTGCCCTGTGTAATATATACTGTATGTGCTGCTGAACCCAATGTTTCCTTGCAAACAACCTGGTGAGTATCTGCACTCCAAGGCCTGATATATCTTTAGGGATTGGGGTGCTCAGTTATAGATTACATATACATACAAATCTTCCAACTGGCACAACCTTGTAAAATCTTTGCCTTTTTATTAGTATTGCATTGTATAATTTGCATTGTATAATAGACCCAACATTTTGGTCCTCATTAGGACCTTTCCAAGGTTCCACTGAGGAACTAAATGTTGGACTCTGGCCACTGGCCCCAAATGCGCTTATTGACACCATTCATTAGATGTACTTGCATCCAAACGCACTCCTTGCACTTCTATATAGTTGCACTAAACATTATTGTTGTGCCCTCTCGGCTCTTCTGCTGAATGAATCATCAATGATGGAACCCTCCAGTTCCCACCACCCTCAAGCAGACATTCCAGCGTTCCCACAATGTGTTATGTCAATAGACATGCACCCAAGCAGTGGAGCAGTACCGCAGTTAGTCCCAAGTTGCTTCCGATTTGCTACAACATACACGTGCGATTGCCTTTGTTTTTACACGAATCGATAGATAAAAAAGACATGTAGATTTGCATATGAAACGGCACTTGGGTAAAGTAAATGAGCAAGGACCAGGCTGCAGGGGTTAGGAAGTAAAGGTTTGTTTAATGTGGTCACCAAGGCAAACAACAAAGGACAGAAGGACTGCAACTAAATATGAAATTATAAATACACCGATTTTCAGTTCAAAACCCTTTAGCACAGCCATGGGGGAAATCTGACCAGCGAGTGGTCCCTCAAGAGCTCACAATTAAAGGGAAACTGTTATGAGAAAACGTTTTTTTTTTTAAACACATCAGTTAATAGTGCTTCTCCAGTAGACTTATGCACTGCAATCCATTTCTCAAAAGAGCAAACAGATTTTTTTTTTATATTCAGCTTTGAAATCTGACATGGGGCTAGACATTTTGTCCCTGCCCCTGGTCATGTGACTTGTGCCAGCACTTTAGGAGGGAACTGCTTTCTGGCAGGCTGTTGTTTTTCCTACTCAATGTAACTGAAGGAGTCACAGTGAGACATGGGTTTTTACTATTGAGTGCTGTTCTTAGATCTACCAGGCAGCTGTTATCTTGTGTTAGTGAGCTGTTATCTGGTTACCTTCCCATTGTTCTGTTGTTAGGCTGCTGGGTGGGGGAAAGGGAGGGGGTGATATCACTCCAACTTGCAGTACAGTAGTAAAGAGTGATTGAAGTTTATCAGAGCACAAGTCACATGATTTGGGGCAGCTGGGAAATTGACAATATGTCTAGCCCCATGTCAGATTTCAAAATGAAATATAAAAAAAAATCTGTTTTCTCTTTTGAGAAATGGATTTCAATGCAGAATTCTTCTGGAACAGCACTATTAACTGATGTGTTTTGAAAAAAAAATGTTTTTCCCATGACAGGATCCCTTTAAATTAATAGAACTGGCGGGAGACTTACTGCACACAGGCACTGACTACCCAAGGTAGAAAGGTCAACTTGAGCCAATCTGTGTAAAGAAAGAGTTAAAATGAAATAGTGAGAATAGAGTAAGTGGATAAAGTGTTGGTGCCACTGGGTGGGACGAGTGAGTGAAAACACAGCACCACTGGTTCTATATTAAGAAACTGTACAAGGAAAATATACGCTGCTTTTAATAGGGTGTATCTCGCAAATGTTTACTTTAATAGACAGTGTTGTATGAGAGTCTCTATTTATTTAGGCACGGTACAGTCATTTTGCTCATTTGCAATGAAACCCAGGGGGGGAAGCTGCCATATTGCAGCATATTACTTCATCTGATACTGTGCTCAGAAGCTCAACTGCACAGAAGTCATCTTGTGCCAGCACAAAATATATGTTCTGAGATCAAAGCTGAATTTCATTTTTATTGTGCTTAGTATTGGTCACTCGAGTGAATGGTCCTGCAACTATAGGCACATGCAATGGGGCAGGGTGTAAAGGGAAAAGGCCTGGCTGATCTTTTTTTTTAGGTTGTAGTAACAAAAGAAACTCATGCCAGGCTGGGACTTATGCTGGAAAAAGATTGGAGTAAAAATGATGCCTCTGCAATGATAACGGCGGCACTGGAAGTCAGGTTGCTACCTGCTTTTATAGTAAAATATAAAGTTGTGGAACGTGTTCATCAGCCCAACAGTGCCCACGAGTGAGATAAATGGATGTTCTAATGGTTGTATCCCAAAAAAATCCCTCCTTCAATTTCCTTTCATATAGTCTACGTGAGAGATACATGGTCAGTATACCCGTAGATCTGCTTGTATGGCAAGGATGCCCCAATCTCTACCCACAAATGGTTGGCTCATAAAGGGGCCTATGCCAACCCTTCAGTGATCATCTCATGTTGCACTTGCCCAACTGGAATTTCTAACATTCCCACAGATCTCACCATACATTGGTTGGGCAGGACATTGGTTTGACATCATACACAGGCTTATAAACTACAGGTTTTAAAGAGACCGTTAACATTGGTGGCCTTTATATATGCCCATCATTAAACTTGCTGTAAGATTTAAAAACATTGGTTCATTCACAGAAACCAATCAGATATTTCCTGTCATCATATTGACTGGACCAGAACGTTCAAAGCTCATTTTTGATTGGTTGTATTGTGTTGTATAATGCTATTAAGGAGCCGCAGTGCTGTACAGTGCATAAAAGTACAATATATATATAAAAGTATACTTGGGGGAGCCAAATCACATAATAAATATATACAGAATCATAGGACAAAGAGCTTAAGTGCTATGTGGTAAGAGACATAGTGGGAAGGAGAGAAGGAGGTCCCTGCCCCGTGGAGCTTACAGTCTAAGCTCTACGGGACAGGTTGACTTGAGTTACTAGATAGGGCAGTGCCTACAGGCACTAAGAAACAAGCCTGACTCCTTCTTCTCTATCAACATATAGGTTGGTTGGAATTGTTTTAAGGAAGGGCTGAACTTTTTTTTCTATTCCCGGCCTTAATACATTTGTTATACTACCACTATATTTCTATTGATGGTGGAAATTCCTTAGTACCGGAGACTAATTTTCCAAGTTAACAAGATATCTACTTAGATCTCATCCACTTGTGATTACTTGTCCAATGTCATATGGTACTACCGCCATGACGCCCCTCCTTATGCCTTTCCAAGATATAGTAAAGACCTGCTGATGTCACAATTATCACTGAAGCTTCCTGTGACACCTGTAGTTTTCCAATTCCTTTGGGCTTGTTAACAGAAGCCGGAGAGAATTGTGGTTTGGGTGAATAACAGAAGCCGGAGAGCACCGATGAATTGCAAGTGACAAGCAAAATAATCCATCGCTGTACGAGGCAAATAAATTCCGCTGAGCAGACGTCAAATCTGTGACCCTCGAGCTGTTGGAAACCACATAACCCAATACATCAGGTTTGCTGGAGGTTGTAGTCCCCGACAGCTAGGTTGTGCATCAAGATTGACAAAGGGCACAAAAGCACTAATGTTGCTAATAAATACACCATATGTATTAGGCAATTTATTCAGCTATGCATCTGTAACAAGTTAAGTTTTCCAACCCCTGCAGTGAATTTTCTAGTTACCAAGACCCGAAGAGAAGAGAAAGAAAGCCGAACTGTTCTCCCTGGTGACCAATCCGCATGTTTTCTTAATAAACCCACTCGGAATTTGACCTTCCTGCGTTGGCCAAACCTATAAGTGCCCTATCTTCTTTCATGCACCTCGAATGAGACGTTGCTTATCCCAAAAGGTGTGATATAATACTGCGCACGGCAGGAGTTTAACAAGGCCCGTCTGTCAACGGGGAGTCAAGTAGAATTGAAAAGGGCTGATCTTAAAACACATCAATGGCGGGACATACAATTGGTTGAGTCATATTCCAACTTCTGTTATTCACTTGGCCGTTATGTAAATGCTTTCTATTAAAGTAATGGCTGTCCTGCTCCAGAACCTGAGCATCTTGAGCTTAACCCTTCATGGCACAGAAAAGAGGAAGGCAGATGAGCCCTGAAGGGCTAATACTGGAGTTAAAGAAGCCTTTATTCCTGCAGTCATTATAAGTTAAGACAAGGTCACATGCCGCCTCCTTTTCTGCTTTAAACATTACCAATCACCCCAATCACTGACCTGACATCCAAAACAACACTGGCCAAGAGGAAAAATAGAATCCCATCTGGATAATACAAGTTACATTCAATCTGACAAAATAGCCCAAGATACTCTCCCTTTAACATAACAATGGCTATCAAAAGTGTTAGTTAGATTCAAGTTACCAGCTGATATATGTCAAGTTAATTAATGACACAGAAGATGTTCCTGCGATAAATATGTTACAAAACATACAATTTCTCTTCAGTACATCACAACTCTAGCTTGACCAGCATCAAAACATGGCACCCATTGTGACATCTATCACTGCTGTAAAGGACAGAGAGTGACACAAAGCTTCTTTCATTCAATTCTGCAGAGATATAGGTTTACAAAGTTAAGGAAGTGGGTAAATAAACTGTGCTATGCTGTTAAATCAATCTGTCCGATTTAATATTGGAACACTAGAATTCTTCTCTCTTTGGAGGCGCCAAAGGAAAAAAAAAAATGGAAAGTTTGAAGTCATGACGGACTTTATGCCATGCCATCATCAGATGAGAATGAAGAAAAGTTGCAGGAACTTACCGAGTTTTCTGGGTAGACGTGAGCACAGATCCCGTGGATGGAGACTTTTCCACTGCAGCAGAATAGGAAGGAGGGTGGATAGAGGGAGGCTGGACTGAATGTTGTGGTGACTCCAGCAGGAGCAGCAGCCAGTCTGAATGTGTAATCTCTTCGTGTGAGTGAGTGGCTAATGTGTACAGTTTCAAAACTGCATGCATGTGGATGGAGGTGGGGGGGAATGGACTGACTCACAGGCTTTGGGAATAGGTTCAGCCCAGTGTGTGTGTAAGTCTCAATGAGTCTCTTTCTTTCTCCAATCATGGATCAGTGAAAACTAACTCCAGTCCTTCCAGACCTCTCCTACCTCAACGGGCTCATCAAATCTTGCCCAAGGAACCTTAAAAAAATAAATAAACCGGGGGGGTGGGCGAAAAGTAAATATAAAATTAGGAATTGATGTAGGAACAGAATTAAAAAGTACTTTTATAAAAAAAATCATTTAAAAAGTATACATTTTCCACTTTATTTTCAAAAAGTTTGAATAGATGATTTATTGATGACTCATTTTAAACCGCACTTAATATGCACTTGAAAACCAAATCCATCACTGAGTGTGAAGCCCGGTGAAGGAACAGAATTAAACAAAACAAAAAAACATTCAAAAGAATTTTATTTAAGAAGTACACATTTTTCATTTTATTTTCAAAATTTGTTTGAATAGATGTTTTATTGATGACTCATTTTAAACCGCACTTAATATGCACTTGAACGCCAAATCCATCACTGAGTGTGAAGCCGGTGAAGGAACAGAATTAAACAAAAAAAAAAAACATTCAAAATAATTTTATTTAAGAAGTACACATTTTTCACTTTATTTTCAAAAAGTTTGTTTGAATAGATGTTTTATTGATGACTCATTTTAAGCCGCACTTAATATGCACTTGAACGCCAAATCCATCATTGAGCATGAAGCGGAAAATACAGTAAATAATGACATCATAAATACAGCAATGGGGGAAACTCTGCACACCAACCTAATTCCGAATGTGGAAAAATCACACTTTATACATTTTGGATTATTTATGGATTAATATTTTGGAAAAGTGCCCCATGTTCACTAATGTGCTCCATTAGTCTCTGCACTAAAGACTGGATTTTCCAAAATGTAATTGTCCAAAATTTAAACAACTCATAATTTCTCATGAGACATGGAAGAATAATTTTTTTTGAGCATGTCAGATTGATCAAACAGGATCACAGATCATTGACAATGCAGGACAGTGGCAAGGAAATGGAGCCAAATTACATTTATTTGTATTTTTTTAATATTATTTAGCATTATCTCTTCTTAATAGAGCACCAATATCTTACGTGATTGTGATGCATGCATACCCTTTCCAATTTCAATATTGCCTAAAAATGTATTGATGCCTACATTTTTTAATTACATTTTAATTAATTTTTAATTACTTAAATAATGAAATTAAAAATCAGATGAATACAAGAAATATAGCAAAACATTCAATACCACCCTATGATGAATACAGTCTTAGGAGCCAATTGTGTATCTTGAATTATGAACAAAATTTTTGGAAAATAAAATCCCTGAAAAAAACCTTCAGCTCCGATTAAATATCAGCGGTGTATGAAACAGCACAGCCAAATCCTATGAGGTCGTCTTATAAACAAAGTTGGATTTCTGTTGCTCCGTCTAATCCTCAGTGTTTACCTGTCCCTTATTTTCTGTAATTTAAGCACTAAAACACAAAAAAAAATGAGCCGTCGAAGAGCGGCTGCCAGAAAAATTGGGAAAGAAATGGAGGCAATTTTGAGTTCTGTAAATCTCAGCTGCATAATGTATTAATTGGTGGCTATTAAGGTGCCGTTTGACCGTGCCCAGCACACAGAAGTCTGATTGTGAGCGAGGAGTGCTTTCAATGAAAGTGGAGTTATTTTAGCTACAGACGTGTTTACATTTCTGTGGTTTAGTCTATAACTTTCCCTTTTTCTTGCTTCAGGATTCTGCTCCATGAAGCAAAGCCCTCAGCTCCCAGACATTCCAAAAAGTCTGCCAAAATAATAGAAGAAAAATATTAAAAAACACACGCACATATACACAGTAAGACCCCCATGATTAGGTCAGACAGGGGGCTGTACTGACAGAGTTATGTGCTCTATACTCTGCCCCTCTATCTAGCGGCTTCATCCCACCCTCCTCACTTCTCTCCCACTCTCTGGTTTACAGCCCCCTCTTCTCTCTCTTTTTCCTTCAGGTCTCCATTTCCTGGCTGTAAGAGACACACAATGAAATGATGTGGAATCTGAACTTTAATTTGACGTCTTCAGGTGCTTCAGCAACAATATTACTCGGCTACTCATCTCTTGGGAACTAGAATAAGTTGTTTTATGAAAGGAACACGCATGTATACTATCATGCTTATTGTCAAACTGTATTTATTAAGGATGCTCCAAATCCACTTCATTAGAGATTTGGCCGATCCAAATCCAAAAAAAGCAAAACCCTGGTCAGATACCAAACCAAATCCTGGATTTGTTGCATTGCTATTATTTATATAACTGCCCATTGCATAGCAGTCATTTCTTTTAATTCATGCAGATCTTACAGTGTAATCTACAATCTACATTCCTTCACACTCTAACACTCCTATACACTCTTTCAAACACATACACTCATACTCACTCTGACACTCATATATACTCTACCATATTTACTCTTTTACACTCCTATACACTCTCTCAAGCACACACAATCGTATACTCTCTCTCTTTCATACACATCCCATGGGTGATGTACACACTTGCCTCTCCTGGGAAACTACATATGGAATATCTTTACACACCATTGTTATGTATAGGGAGGGCTGACGTAAAAGTTGCAAAATTTGCACCAGGTCTAGTAGCCCATGACAACCAATCAGGTGTCTGCTTTTAAACAGCGTAACAGTAAATGCAACCTGACCTGCAAACTTTTGGCTACTCTTTACTAATCCTGACGCCATTAATCCTTATTACTTTAAAAATGTTCCCTTTGAGCTAATGTAGAATCGCTTTTCTCCCCCAAATGCTATTGCAGTCCCTATAGCAGATACATATTTCTGGGCTTCCATAAATATTTCTTTATAACAGAGTATTCTGTCTCAGTTTTATATCTTAGTTAAGGTAAACATGATGAGTCCTGGGGGTCTTCCAACCAATTGCTCCACTGAACTTTTTTTGATTGGCCCTCCAATGGGAGTTCACTTTCTGATCAAACTCTTTTCCTGATCAACGAATCATCAGCTTTGCATCATTTTCGCATTTTGCCCTAAAATAGCCCCTTCTCAGAATATCCATGTTCCTCCGAGCTTTTACTCATCTCCTTGTTTACTCATCTCTGTGGAGCAGTTCATTTATAATGGGGGACATTATGAAGACACTGGAGAGTAGTTTTATGGGTGCTCTTGGGATTGTGTGGTTCGGCTTCCTCCATCATGAGTTTGAAAGACCTTTATGGGATATGATGCTTCTGAGCTATCTTTATTATATGTATGAATAGTACGGTGAAACTTCTTAGCTCCTTTGCAAACAGTCGATGGCAGGTTCAAACCCATACCCTTAAAAATCCAACCTGTGTTCAGACCTACCTTTAGCAAATACAAGAGGGTGAGAGGCAGTTTGACAAGAAAAACATATTTCCTAATTCAGTTCCAGATGTTCCCTTATAATCAGATGATTTTCACTAAAGCCCCTGAGAAAAAACTGCAACTGAATTTGGAGAAAAGTTTTCTCTCATCAAATTGAATCAAATTGAATCTTGCCCACAAGTCCCTTGGGTTGGGTTAGGATTACCATCTCACCCCTTTAAAAGAAGACTCACTGAATGCCCATACTGCTAGTTGGATGCATGACCACACACATATCTAATAATCCAGTGCATCCATCTTGCATTACGTATATTCAATAAGGGGTGAGATGAGAAGCCTAGGTTGGGTGACCAGCATGACAAGATTCACACAGGTGATGTGGATTGGATGACACTGATAAGTATTTATATGGGGGGGCAGTTCTATGTTTATTAGGTCTGTTATTGGGAAAAAGAGGATGGTCCATGGCAGCGGAGTCAGCCTCAGTCTGGGCAAGTGAGGCCCATAAAGGACAAGGACATCTGATTTTTTCCTGTTTTTCCACTCACCCAGTCTCACATTTAGGGGATGGAGGGAATTGACCCAAGGCATGGGTGACTGGGAATAAATCTGTTAGTAGTGATGGGCGAATTTATTCGCCAGGGGCAAATTCGCAGCGAATTCCCGCGATTCGCCGCTGGCAAAAAAATTCGCGAATCGCCAGCGAAAATTCGCCGGAAAAATGAGTCGCGCGTCATTTTTGATGCGCGCCGAAAAAAACCACGCAACGCCAAAATTGAAGCGACGCGCGTCAAAAGCGTGCCGCGACTCATTTCGTGAATTTTTCGCCAATTTGCGAATTTCTTTGGAAATTCACGAATTTTTCGGCGAAGCGAAATCTCGGGAGATTCGCCCATCACTATCTGTTAGCAAAGATAAGGAGTTAATTTGTGCGTAAATGGTGTAAATATCTTTTTCCTAGGGTGGGTATTACACTGAATATATTTGCAAGGCCTAAGTTCCATGTGGGGGTTACTTTTTATGTCTTTGCTGGGTTTATGTTTCTTATAAAGTAAAACGTTTGCAGCTCAGAGGACACGGTAGAAAGAGAATTGCTTCCTTATTTGCCTTTAGTGAAGTATAATTAACAATTAAAGAAAAGGTATTTCAGTTTTTCTCTGACAGGAATTATTTGTGGGTTTTTTTTGGATTGGTAACTGATGCGGTGCCGTCATTTACAGCCTTTTTTTCACATTTATTGCTATTGTTGAAAAGATTTTTCTGCTCAGCACTTGAAGTGTTCGGTATTTCAAGTTTCCATACACCATAAACCTTCGGGATTTTGAAGGAAATTCTCAAAGCTCTTTTGTATTTCCTCTACCATTTGGGATTATTGGTGACCTATAGGTGACTTTTTTTTGTGAGGACTTTTATGAGCGCTTGTATTTCTGAAAATCACCAGACAAAACTAACATGGTTTTCTAATCCCCTTTTACCTTCAGCTGCTCCATTAAAGGGACGCAGATTAGTTTTAATATAAACATATGTACCTGTGCACGCACACACAGATATATATATTTTATCTCTTTTGAAGTATGGTTACTGTATATATTCAAATTATACAGCTGGAGATTTTTATGGGGAAGTTCATCATGCAAAAACTTTGATATTTCGGAAGATAAAGATCTATTTTTAGTTATAGTATCGCCCGAATAAAAACTGGAGTAAAAGGCTGTGGAACAGTAGAAACTTGCATAGAAACGTGAGTATAGATGCGGCACCTCCTATACTATGGTGGCCAAGCCCCATCTGCCCAAAGTGAATAATGGTTGGGGTGGTGCTAGGCGGGAAACCATTTTAAGGGCAGGGATGGGCAAACTTATTTCTACTGTCACAGTTTTGCAACCAGGTTTGTGTTTTCTCCAACAGTGAATATTTTTGCAAATCGGTGCCAGAAATTTGCAGTGTTTTTTGTTTGGCCAGACAAAACAGCAATTTTTTTTTTGCAGTGGGGAAAATGGGACCCACACCTGAAAATCTTACCACCATCCTGCCGTTTACCTGTTTTTTTTTTGTGGCACCAGATCCACTGCCGGAATTGAGTCAGCATTAGTGATGGGCGAATCTACCCTGTTTCGCTTCGCCGAATTGGCAAAAAATTCACGAAACGAGTCGCGGCAAGTTTTTGCCATGCGTTGCGTCATTTTCGTTGCGCAACTTGTTTTTTTTTTTACGCCAGCAAATTTTCGCTGGCGTGTCGCAAATTTATTCGCGGGCGGCAAATCGCGTGAATACGCCGCGTATTCGCACCTGGTGAATAAACTCGCCCATCACTAGTCAGCATCACCCCACTGCATCCGATACAACAAAACAAACAGTTGCTTGAGTATTTGTTTATTACTTGGGGTATGTCATGTCTAAAATGCTGGAGTGTGAATAGCACAAAGTATAGACAACACAGTATTGTTTATTGCACCTTGCCCTGCTCTTAATAAATGATCCCCAAGGTTTTAATCATAGGCCTTGATATTATAGAAACCAGAGATTTTGGAAAAATCTTAAAAAATCCTGTGCCATTAATTCCCATGGACTTGGCCATTGTACATTATTTTACACTGGGAACTGGGTGCTTTTCATGCAGAACTTGCTCATAACAGAAACCATTTAGCACACTTTCAAGTTATTGCGGGTTTATATCTATCATACATTTTGTATTATTTTCCATGATTTTTAGGCATAAAACTAACATTGCCCCTTTGTAGGGCCCATTATTCCTCTTATACATCTTGTTTTTGTTGTTGTTGATGCTTTTCTATATTTAAACTGTGCCAAAACAAACTACAGATATGTGACCTGTCATACAGAATGCTGGGGACCTGGGGGTTTCTGGCTAAGGGATCTTTCTGTATTTTGGATCTCAAACCTTAAGTCTACTAGAAAATCATGTAAATATTAAATAAACCCAATAGGCTGGTTTTGCTTCCAATAAGAATTCATTATATCTTTGTTGGGATCAAGTACAAGCTACTGTTTTATTATTACAGAGAAAAGGGAAATCATTTAAAAAATTTTGGATTATTTAGATAAAATGGAGAGTCTATGAGAGACAGCTTTCCTGTAATTGGGAGCTTTCTGGATAAAGGACTGCCAGATAAGGGATCCCATACCCTTTAATGTCTGCATGCAAAAAACTAGTAAAATATGGGTTTTTTTAACTTTAAAATGGGAATTCTTCAAGATTTAGATGCAAAATGTCTGAATCCGAAAATACTCCATCTTCAACCTATGGAGGTCCTGTCACTAGCCTGACAAGGTCCTATTTGAAATTTGAAGATATTATGGTTTGCATTGGGTTTTGTATGAAAATCGAACATTTTGGGCTTTTCCATGGATTCTATGAAAAATTCTGATTTATCAGGTGTGAATAGGGTTGCCACCTTTAAAAAATAAATAAATAAATAAATACCGGCTAGTACTGGGGGGCGGGAACAAAAGGGGCAGGGAGCAATGTAAAAGGGGTGGGGTCATGGAAACGTGTCACAAAAGGGGTGGAACCATGCCGTTAAAGGGGGCGGAGCCAACACAGTGTCCGCGAACAGATACGTTTAAAGTGAAGGGCTGAAGGCTTTTGGTAAGGGTATTAAAAATTACCAGCAACTACTTTGTTGGTAAATTTGTAATACTGGCCCCGGGCCTTGGCTAGGCTGGTTAAATACTGGCTGGGTGGCAACCTAGGTGTGAAATCTGAAATTACCTGATTTTTTTTGCATGACAATCCAAAAAAGTTGTGGTTTTCATGCGAAAATCTGAAAAAGTTGCATTTTTTTCCCGATCCAATATTTTCATGTTTTTTTTAACGATAAGGGTAAATCGTGGATTCTAGTTTGGTCTGACTTTTTTATTTAAAACATGAGAAAAATTTGTATTTTGATAAACAACCCCCTTAATATCTATGGCTACCTTCAAGCACCAATTTTATCTTCCAAACCACTATAGAAGCCCCAGCACTGAAAGACACAAGTATTACACAGAAAGAGTGTATTCATGAACAGATTGGAAATAAATATATAAATATATAGTTCCCATGTGACACACTGATGAGGAAGACTACAACATCTGACTAGAAACAGATCCAAGCCCTGAGAGGGCAGAAATCCACGAGGGGTTATGCAAATATTTATATTTCTAAGAATTATCAGAGAAATGTCTTCTGGCCTAGATAATGAGGATCTTGCCTTTTCATTTCTATCAGCCCATTTAGAGCTTTCCATATGACATCACTGGGAATCACAATCAAGTCTTCTTGATGCCACACAGAAAGTCACTCAAGATGCCAAGTGAACATTCTCTTCCAATGAATTCAAGAGAAAACATTTGCGGAGAACATTCAGTCAAAAGCTTTCAGAAGAATTCAGACTCCTACATTGAGACGTGCCTCTTCTTTTCAAGTGTTTAACGAGGGAAGCTTTGTCTCTCAATGGTAGACCCCCGCTGAAACATTTAAGGGGCCTTTTAAACTTAAAATTTCATCAAATTTGTCATTTGAAAAAGAATCTTGACATTCAAATGAAAACATTTGGCAGCCAACACCTGGGCAAGTTTCTATAGATATAGAAGTCAATGGGAGGTGTATTCAATGTAATTCAAATTTGGAAACATGAATGGAATTGAGGTTTTATTCCCCCACATATTCATTTTTTTTTTCATAAAAATGCTAGGGATTGAGGGGGAAAAACACATTAATGGCAATTTTCTTTTTGTGATAAAAATTTAAAAAATCAATAAATCTGCCACCCTGACTGACACTTCACATTCCTTTTTCTTCTGACAAGTACAGGTATAGAAACCGATTATCCAGAAAGCTCCAAATTATGGAAAGGCCATCTCCCATAAACCCCATTATAATCAAATAATCCAGATTTTATTAATTATTTCATTTTTATCTGTAGTAATAAAACAGGACCTTGCACTTGATCCCAACTAAGATATAATGAATCCTTATTGGAAGCAAACCAAGCCTATTGGGTTTATTTAATGTTTCCATGATTTTCTAGTAGACATAAAGTATGAAGATCCAAATCATGGAAAGATTTGTTCTCCAGAAAACCCCAGGTCCCGAGCATTCAAGATAACAGATCCCATACCTGTATAATAAACTGTTAAGAATCAATGCGTTCTCAAGAAAAAGTATCTGCTCACTTTCCCATTATTCTTTTTTAATATGAAGCATGATAGGACTGAATAGCCAAAGACAAGATACAACTACATATAACATGCACCTCAGGCCCATCCACTTACCCATCATTCTATTTGAATGTGCCACATTAAATTACTAGTAAATTGAAGTAAAAACACTTGAATTATAAAAGGAAATGTCAAATGAAATGCTTGACTCAGGCCCTGCCCCTGGAACCAATATTTCTAAATCTCATATTACAACATATTCAGTCAACCAACTATGAGGAACAACTTTTTCTTGGTCAGACAGTGACATCATGGCCCACCTTGGGTTCCCAGAAGCCTTAGAAGAGAGTTGCTGGTAGAACACAGATCTTTTACAGAAGTAGGCAATGAGGCCATAGGTGTAAACAATTCAAGGATTGCTTGATGGCTATATCTGGTCTGGTGCACATTGTGGTTTTTGCCTTCATTGAGTCCTAGTTGTTCCCAAAAGTGTAGCATTGGTTTAACACATTTTTCCCCTCAGAAAAACCTTCAAAAAATATCATTAATGAGTTACAACTATATATTGAGATTGGACAAAACAGTTTATTCAAAATCTAAAAGGTATCAGCTTTTCTAAAAAAAGAGTCTACATTGTGGCTATGAAAATGTAATGGGCACTTCAGGACTGCTTTAAGCTTAGGGTTTAAGATAAGGAAGGAATTTTATCTGACTTCAGAAACTAGTTAAATTCATTTTTTTTAAATGTTTTAATTGCATCCTTGCTAAATTCAAAGTGTAAAAAAGTTCTTGAATTAAAGTTTTTAAAGCTCAGATTGGGCATACCCATGGACCAGTTCTGTTACATATTCATTAAGTGCACTTATGCCTTCATTCTTCATGCATGTACCTTCTTTTGCCTCGACTGGGGCCTGAGAAATAGGTTGGGAGATGCAAAGGCTGGGTGAGGCCCACGAGAGCCAGGGCCCACCAGGTTTTTTTCCTGGTGCTGGAGTAGATATTTCCCTGAAATAAAAGTACAATGCGGCATGAACATGGGGGGCCTTTTTAAATTAAAATTCTGAAAAATTTTATTAAAATCCAGATCACTCTATTTTTTGTGCTTTTGCCCAAAAAGCACAAATTTTTTTAATTTTTGCTCAAAGTCAGAAATAGTCGGACTTTCAGGCTAATCCAGTGCAGACCATAGAAACTTCCAAATAGGATAGTGACCTCTACAATTGACTCTGAGATGCCAGGTTTTCAGATTCTGACTTTTTACATCCTCTGCGTATAATAAATCTCGATAAATTCAAGTATTTTTCCCCACTAATGATTCGTATTTTATAGTAAGAAAATTTTTTTTTTGAGTTTATGTAATTCAGATTTTAATAAATAATTATTTATAGCCTGTATGGAGATATATAGAAACAAACCAAGAAGCACAGTTCTGCAGGATAATAGTCCATATTTATAGAACACAAAATGCATCAGATGATTAGGCATAGGGTTCAATGACTCTCTATGAAGTGTGCTTTAGATGGGGCAAGCAATTCAGTGCATTCTTACTAGAGATGCACCGAATCCTTGATTACGTTTGGTGTTCAGCCAAGAGTTGCCCTTTTTCAACAGGATTCAAACAAATCCAAGTATGTGGTTGATCCGAATCTAAATCCCAAAAAATCCCATGACCTTTCATCACACCAACAAGGAAGTTTTCACCCTTGTTTCCCTAATTTAAATATGCAAATTGGTGTGCAGTATTCCTTCTGAAACGTTCACAAAGGCATCAGAATTCATCCTTAATTCTTACCCTAGGTAATAAGAACAACATTTAGAATAAGATCTGAGATAGAAGACAAGACGTAAGGCTAATTTTTGCAGAAGGAAAGTCTCTTTTCACTGAAGGACCATAAGGATCATTTGAAATGTTGAACTCATAACAGTGACTTGTGCTTATAGCAACAGCTAAAGTCATAGGAATGGTTTCTATCAGACTCACATTTCAGTGGATATACAACATGCTCTGTCACACCTGTTAATCATCTATTGTTACTCTTTTTTTGTACGGGACATGTTTCATTGTACATGATTCAATTTAAGCAACAGAAGATCCTCATCATCTGCGATTCCAGCCCAGTCCCCAAAGTTCAAGGGATTTATGCCAGGGAAAATGAAGGAGGAAATATCTCACTCTTGGTCCTAAATTGATATTGTTGCAAGTAATAAAGTTCACGGCTTCTTTTTGTTCTTTCTTCCTCACAGGTGGGGATAGAGAGACTTCCATGTTTTATGACCTGCGAGCTAGCTAGAGCTACACGTGAAAGCCGCAGTCGTTCTCTCTCTCTCTAATGCAGAGACGCAAGGGAGGAAGTTGCAAACTGACTTTTATATCAAGCAGCGGCGTTGGATTATCCCCTTTAATATAGTGAAATCATCAAAGGGCTCATGTCTAGGAGAGGGAAGATGGAGATTAGGAGAAGTCTTACCCAAGGAAACCTAAGAATACAAATATAACTATGCACGTTACTTTTTACACCACTCTTCTGTCGACTGGTGCTGCAGTGATTTCTGGCCAGAAATGGGGGGTCAAAGATGACAGGAGAGGGCAAATTCTAAGAAGATCTGGCAAGAATTAAGGAGTAATGGAATAGTCCATTCAACTGCCAAGGAGTGGCACAGCCAGATACCATTTTTTATTTTAGACACATTTACCATAATCCAATAGGATGATCAAAAATGGCACATTCAAATATGAACTGGCACCAAACTGTTTCACCAAATCTGGGTATGTATGGTCTCTCTACATCTGACATGATATTCAGTAAAGCCCCTGGCCCCTAAAAAAAAGCCTCATGTATCCCAAATACAGTATAAAGGAGAATTAACCCTCCTGTATCAAAAGCCCCTGGCTTTGCTCCCCACCTCATGATGTGCATGAGTCAAAAAAACCTTTTAAAAAAATCTGACCCTTAAATGCAGAGAAACACAGCAGAGCTCCTGGTCACCATCTTTTTGTCTTCAGGTCCTGGGGGCAATGCCAGGAAGTTTCGGGGGCTTTTGGTATGGGGGTTTACTTTGCCTTTAAGCACCAATCCAAGGCAATCTTACAGCAGCCTCACTTGGAATTGGTAAAGGTGCCTGTTGGCCTCCTTTAGACAAGATCAATTATAAGGAGTATTTTCCCAGCCAAAGAGAACTGTCTTTGAGGTGAGACAAATGCTTGAAATTGATGTTAACGTTCCTATATTCCATTCGCTGAAAAGGGGTATAACCCCAATAAATGTGTCCCCTATAACATTAGGCTAAGCCTTACATTATTTCATAGATTCTTCTTGTCCTCGCTGACCTGCCCTCTGAGATCTCTGAGCTTAGACAATGTGACAGATGTGCTGCTCAATGTGTTTCATATCATGGGTTTGTGCTCTGTCCAAGCTGATAGGAATTATACATTATGAAATTTCTACCAGTGGCTTGTGGTTACCATATGTTATTGAAAACCTCTGTTTTTTAGGTCTCTTTTTATGACAATAACTTGTCTGTAGCTCAGATGAACTATCACTATCTGGCCTGGATATAAAAGAAAGATTTAGAGGAATAGATTAAGATTTAATTAAAAAAGTGAAATGGATTCATAAGGAGGAGAAAGGGTTCTGCCTTTTCTGTCTCTTATTTAGACATTCATTTTGGCAACAGGTTTCAAGGAGTGAGTAAAGCTCCCCACATGTTTGGGGTTATTTACAGCGAGTTGATATAAAACGGGACCACACAGTAACATCTATGAGATTTCTGGGAGCTTATTCACCAGTAGAAGATACAATGGCCAACCCTGAGACTACAAGAATGAGGTCTCATTGACGCACAGAAAGCAAAGTGCAATGTTTCTTTACCCACAATTCAGTTCTCCTCACCCACAAAAAACAAGGGGAGCCTTTCTGCAAATCACATGCAAATTATATTGTCATTCGTATTTGCATAGTTATATAATTATTTAGATTTAAAAAAGACCTAAGTCCCATGGCATAACTAGAGTGTGCCCTGTGCACTCTGAACCCCATCCTCCCAACCACTTGATGCCCTGCCTCCACCCAACCCCCACCCTGTGCCGATTTACCATATTGTCCATGCCACCTGCGACTGCATGCTAAGTGGAAGCTCAAGCTGGATTTGGCCAGGAATACCTCCTGTTTGTTTCCCTTGCCAACCCTGCCTTGCCACCCATGAGATTCTCAAAAAGTCTTCATGGACACCAACAGCCTTGCTTTTCCTGTCCTGTTTGAACATCTTTAAATCCTTACAAGTTGCTAGTCTTCATCAAATTCCTTGGCTTCTTGTTCCCTTGTTGTTGAAAGAACACATAAATGGCATAGAGTGGTTTCTTTAAGCTAAACCCAATGTTAACCAGTGACCCTGGAAGACAGCTGGTATGGCCGCACTCTTTCATATAACTGAAAAACACCTACCAGCACCAATCTTAACCAGAGCCTTTCAAGGGGACCCAGGACTATGATCAAATATGCAGTCTATTCCATCACTTTGCCCTTGTCAATAAATACTAGGCATGAATACATTAGATACATGCCTATTATACTGTACATGGAAAGAGACATGGGCAAAGTATTGGAATAGGCTCATATGTAGTAAACTGCATGTTTCGACCCTGTGGTGTCTTTTCTTGGTGCTTATTCAGTTGTTTGGTACCATTTTTAGTATAAATATCCATTTGCTACTTGGAATCTTTGCCCAAGCTGAATTATGGTTAGTGATGGGCGAATTTATTTGCCAGGGGCGAATTCCCGCGATTCGCGAAACGCCAGTGAAAATTCTCAAAAAAAAAATGTGCCTTGACTCATTTAGCAAATTTCTTCGCCAATTCACGAATTTCGCTGGAAATTCGTGCATTTTTCGGCGAAGCAAAACTGGATAGATTCGCCCATCACTAATTATGGTTATAAACACACCATTCAGATCCTGCTTAAGCATTTTAAGTGTAATATCTTAATTCTGACTACTTCCTGTTTGTTAACCTTGGTTCTAGCCCCCTGTCCTGACCATTTACCTGTCCCAACCACCTTTTCCATCAACGTATTTCCAAATTGTTTTGCTAACCACAAATCCCAAGTATAAAAGATTTGGGAAACCAATTTATTAGTCATTATCAATCATCTTTTGGGAAGGCTTTTTGGCTCACCTGTAAGTCTGCATAAACCCCCGTTGTCTCTCAGGATGTCTAGCTGTAGGTTTCAAATAGTCTTCTCATTGGCGCCAGTTGTGTAATATTCCATTGGAAAAAGCCAGAAAAAGGTGTATAGCTGTAAAAAATGCCTAGATGCCTTAGTAACATAAAACTATGGCAGAAAAGGCATAATTGCATACTAAGCACAATTCAGAAGGAACTGACGTTTGCTCAGACAGACAGATGTTTGCTCATAACTTGTACAGAAAGATACTATAAAACTATGGCAGCATATCTATTCCCCCCTGTACTAAGCATAAGTCAGCAGGAACATTTTCATTACTTTGCTCATAGCCTGTACAGAGAGATACCAAATAACATACCGGCAAATGTATTCCACTGTACTATGCAGTTTTTCCTATTTATATTGTATTATAAAAACATGATCTTACATGGAAAAGCCTCTAAGCAACTCCTAATTGATCCCTGATACAGTAGTACAATTCACACTAAGCTGTTTCTGTTTCCCTGCCCACTTAGGAAGTCTTGTATACAACTTCATAGCTCACCGGTTTAAACAGGTGATTAATCACTACTAAATGCTACAAACTGTAGACTGCTCACTTACATTTCATATCCCTGGTATTACTTCATATTTATAGCTACAAGCAGTTCATAATTTCTATATAAATGGGGGTCAGTTATTTCATGCAACAGTCTACAGAGCTTATTTGGGAACTGGCTCCCATGTATGGCCCCTGATAGTCCTTGGGAATGAATAGGATGAGCCTATAGTTTTGTCATTATTATCTAACCCAGCCACCTGACACAGAGGAACTTGGGGGGGGGGGGG
>CM044434.1:5509776-5520403 GCA_024363595.1 Xenopus borealis | reverse complement strand
TTTCAGGGGGATGGAAAGAAGCAGGGGGGAAAAAGTTTTTATTTCTGGTGAAAAATCTGAAAATTCAATTTAAAGGATTTCGTCACCTTCCAAACTTGATTTTAATTGAGTGTTCAGATTTTTCACCAGAAATAAAAAAAACTTTTTTCCTGCTTCTTTCCAATCCCCCGAAATTTAAGTATTAATATTAAACATTCTTGTTTCTCTAAGGAGAAGAAAAGCTACCAAGGCAGATTATCGCCAAAAGATTAGCCACAACAGTGCAAACTATAACACTATATTTATTCTATAGAATGCTTTACCATACCTGATTAATCGGCTCTAGAAACTTAGTTTAGGATAGCAGCTGCCATATTAGCTTGGTGTGACATCACTTCCTGCCTGAGTCTCTCCCTGCTCACTCATAGCTCTGGGCTCAGATTACAGCAGGGAGGGGGGAGAGCTACGGAAAGGGGAACAAACTGAGCATGCCCAAGCCCTAGCCCTGGAGGTTTAAGCTGAAAACAGGAAGTCTGATACAGAAGCCTGAATGAAGAATCGCCTGCGCTAATGCACTTGCGGCGCTTCGATTTCCGAAGTTTCCTTGTGAGGCAACTTCGGGCGAATAAAGAAATCGAAGCGCCGCAAGTGCATTAGCGTAGGTGATTCTTCATTCAAGCACACGGAAGGCAGTTTGGGGAGATTGTCGCCCCGCAGAAGAGGCGATTAGTCGCAAGGCGTCTAAATCTCCCCGAATCCGCTGTCTACCCCAACCCTTAAGATGATTCTCCTTGATTTGCTTGTAAGGATATTGCACTTTTGTGCATGTCGACACATTTCGATCTGACATGAGGCTAGCCATTTTGTCAATTTCCCAGCTGCCCCTGGTCATGTGATGTGACAGCACTTTAGGAGGGAACTGCTTTCTGGCAGGCTGTTGTTTTTCCTTCTCAATGTAACTGAATAGTACGCAGTGGGACATGGGTTTTACTATTGAGTGTTGTTCTTAGATCTATCAGGCAGCTGTTATCTTGTGTTATGGAGCAGTTACCTGGAGCGGAGAGCTGGACACTCCATTCTTTATAATTCCTTCTGACAAAACCAAAGGTTTAAAAACAAAAACTTAAAGTATGAATCATAGTTTGCATTTTATCGTTGCTTTTCTCGCACATTCTGTAAACGAGACCACGTTAATTGGCACCCTAAACAAATCGCTCTTTGGCCCCGAGAAGCTTTTGATGCTTTTTGTTTACCAAACAGAGGAATCTGGTGTTCAGACCTGAGTGTATAAATTACAGCAGGTGCCATTGTTCCATATGAATGATTCAGTGTTTACACATAATACAACGTCCCCACCTATTTGGTCCGGCACTTCACGCGTTTCTCTCTCAATGGTTGAGTCATTGCCATTGTTTCCTAGACTGTACGAGTCCTGCCTCTTGTCGAGACATTTTGGTTTATGATTAATATGCATTTGTCTGAACGCTGGAGTGCTTGCACTTTCATATTTAGTCTAGCAACCACTTCTGGTTGTTGAGAAAAACCTATTGATGTCTTTTGATGGGAACTGGCTGCGAAATGCGTTGTTACATTTTAACTTTGGTTCAGAACCATCCTATTGAAACTGTTGCCGTTGGAGTATCCGTTGCCTGGCCTCTATGGTGAATCCTAGTAATACACTGAATCTGGCTGCTTTGTCGTCCTCGTGAGAGTAAATTTGTGCAGGCCACACCCTGTCCATGGCGTATAATTGTAATCTCTGTATCCTTGTCATTAGAATTGTAATGAGAATGTTTAATGTGATTCTGATGCCAACGATACAGCATTTCCAATTCTATGTCATAGACAGCTATTGGGTCCCATATTGGGATTAGGAGCGGGCTCTAACACATCCAACTTTCCATTGTCCTAACAGTGGCAGTTTCTTTAGAACGGCGTCTCATTGTCCTTTTGTTTCTCTTTGTGTACAGCGCCAGTTAGCGTTCGACAATGTCAACGTGCCGACCTCCCTCTACTCTGGTTTGTTTTCGGCTTATGAAGAAGAACAGGCGGTACCAACGGGCCTAGACTCTTACTCTCATGGTACGTCTTCCTTCCTTGATTTCCTCTTGGAACAACCCTACAAACCTCAGAAGCCCATATACCCTTTAAATGTATATTTTAATGTACCCAAGGGGAATCCCCCACCCTTTCTTTCTTCTCTTGGCAAATCCTCTTTATTAAACTAAATTTTCTTTCCTCTTTTTTTTTAGATTCCAGCAACTGTGAGTTGCCCCTGCTTACCCCGTGCAGCAAAGCTGTGATGAGTCAAGCTCTGAAAAATACATTTAATGGTTTTGCGAAGGAAAGATGCAGACTTGGCATCCCCAGCAGTAAGTCATATTGTCCCTTTTAACACAATAATTGTCCAGTCATTGTGTTGGCTGATGTAGCTGTATGGTTTCTGCAGAGCATGGCGGACAATGACCGTAATATAACCGGATGCAGCTGTCTTGTGGCAATGTTCCCTTCTGCTGATTTATATCGCATGTGCCAGTATTTTAGGCAGTCCCTTTTCTAATATTTCCTCAGGTGTACATAGTCGGAAGTGTTGACCTCAAATAAAATCACAGCCTCTATCTTGGAATAAAAATATATTGCCCACTTGGCCAGATGCCCCTTTAATGTTGTGCTTGTATGGTTTCTCTAGATCCATGGCTTTGGGATGAGAATAATGTGTTTCAGTGGCTTTTGTGGGCCGCCAAGGAATTCTCCTTGGAGAACGTGAATTTTCAGAGGTTTCTCATGACTGGACAAGAGCTGTGTAGCCTCGGGAAGGAAAGGTTTTTGGCTCTGGCTCCTGACTTTGTTGGGGACATACTTTGGGAGCATCTGGAAGAAATGATGAAAGGTAAGAAACTTTGTTATGGGGCATGTGTTTGTCACTTGGTTGGTTAGCCCTTCAGAACCTACTTTTATAGGAACTGTGTGATCAGCAGTGAACCAATCATCTAGGCATTTAAAGTGATTTTGGTATTAAAAACCAATTCTGGTAGACTTTCATCGGTAATGGGCTAAAGAATAGTTTGAAACCGGAAGTTTATCTGTAACCCATCCCATAGACCCAAGTAAACCACTAGTTAAATGGCTAAACCACCCAAGCTGCTTAACATTTTCTTAATTGTCACTGGCTGGGAATGGACTTTGTGGTTTGACTGGACCAGTTGCTCTACATCTAGTATTGTGGGTTGATCAATAGGTAACTATAGGATGTATTTCTACCCAGGTAGAGGTCCACTTTTAAGTAGTTCCTTTGGGTTTGATCCCTTCATTACAATTTCCCTCCAGGCTGAAAGGTGCATTCAGTAACGGCAGAGATAGGGATCGAGGCATCTGCCTTAGAGAAAGTACGGTGCTCCTGTGATGGATGCCCTTTTACTGTTAGGTTGAAAAGCACTGATTGAAATTGGGAACCTAATTTGCTTTCCTTTGCAGAACATCAAGAAAAGGCCCAGGAGCCATATATTGACCATTCTAACCAGGACTCCGGTAACCGTTGGATGAATGCAGATTCCTTAAGTAAGTAGAGCTCTAGTACAGGGCTTGTTGTATGATCAGCGTGAGGTTTGCAGAATTAACCATTGTCTTAATCGGACATACACCTAGGGGGCAAATTTACCATTATTCCCCATAATTTGCTCGACCAAATTCGATATTCGATTAGCATTCGATCGTCGAATGCTAATCGAATAGTTTTCGGCTACCTTTTATTCGATATTCGATCATTCGACGGTCGAGTCAAAATATATTCGATCAGTCGAACAATTTATTCGAACGATCGAAAACTTCAATCGTTCGAATCCTAATCGATCAGGACCGAGTCTCAGAAGCTTCCCATGGGCTTCTATTGCAATTCGGTAGGTCCAATCTGGCGAATTGGGCAGTCGAATAAGTTTTGGTTTTTGATGTATTCGATCGTTAGATATTCGATGAACGAAAATGCCGAAATCGGAATTTTCGATCATCCGAAAAAAATCGTATGATCGGAATTTGAACAAATTTGTTCGAACTTCGATCTATTTGTGTGAATTTCGTAAATCGGCCCCTTAGACTCTGTCTCCATATATATCTCCTTAGCATAAGTTCATTAAAAAAAACGTTATTTCCGTAACACGTACCTTTCACTATTCTTCCCCAGATTTCACCACTGATCTGTTGCAGTGTGGAGCACAAGTACACCGTTACCCTAAAAATGGAATGTTTAATGATATGTGCTCAGTGCCTACTGGTCAAACTCTCCTCCACCCCAAACAAGAGTTCCAACAATATCCCAGCTCTTGCCTTAAATCCAGAGCGGTAAACTACCCACCCACCGGCCAGGACTTTGCAAGGAGCAATATGAATGCACTTCTCAATTCTCTAAATTCTGGTAAGTTATTGACTACGCTTGTGTGTTTTATCATTGCTAAAAGGGTAAATCTTGGGAAGACTACAGCGCTACAAAATATGTTGGTGCTATATAAATACATGTTAATAATAGGGCATCAAATATGGCATCCCTCCAAATTTTGATTGACCTTAATTTCTAGTATCTAAGAGAATAGATTGTTGTATCTGGGTTTCAAACTGGACCCCTCCTAATTTGGTAAGACCTAATTATGGGAATCGCTTTTCTAGAGGGATGGTGGCTAAGGGAAACTTGACATGGGAAAAACATCAGTTGGACAAACCCTCCTCCACACATTCAGATGATACAATATCAGTCTGGGGCATGAGTAGATTGTTCCATAGAATATATTATATGTACAGTATACCCAGTGCAGTAAGAAGTCTTGCATTTGTTCTCTAGGCAAATTGAGAGATTATGACTCGGGAGACAGTGGCACGGAAAGCTTCGAGAGCACTGAATCTCTACTGCAATCTTGGACGAGCCAGTCTTCTCTTGTCGACATGCAACGCGTTCCTTCTTATGAAAGCTTTGAGGAAGATGGCGGCCAGACTCTATGTCTAAATAAGCCACCCATGTCCTTTAAGGATTACATCCAAGACAGATGTGAACCAGCAGAACTAGGCAAACCTGTAATTCCGGCATCAATACTTGCTGGCTTCACAGGTAAGGAAATGGCGTACAACTTTCATACGTGAATCATTCATAAGTAGTTTAGGCTGCCATACTTTTGTTCCCAGCATTCTGACCAGTGTCTAGGGGAAATATCACACAAGTCAGCTCTTCAAAGTTCAGTGGGTGGAACAGAACAGAGTTGCACAGCCATGCCCTGTGTTAAAGCTAGTGATCTATAAAGGCAATCTTCATTCTAGGAATGTTTTTATAGTCTTATGGTTTGTCAATTCTTTTTTTTTTTTTGTAGGGAGCGGACCAATCCAGCTGTGGCAATTTTTGCTGGAACTTTTAACGGATAAGTCATGTCAGTCGTTTATCAGTTGGACTGGGGACGGATGGGAGTTCAAGCTGACTGACCCAGATGAGGTGTGTATTTTACTATCATTTGAGTTGGACTCGCTATCATTTGAGTTGGACTTGCTATCATTTGAGTTGGACTTGCTATCATTTGAGTTGGACTTGCTATCATTTGAGTTGGACTTGCTATCATTTGAGTTGGACTTGCTATCATTTGAGTTGGACATGGCAAGATCAACTTAAACCCAGGGAATGCCAACATAAATCCCAGAATCCTTCCGGTGTACTTTTGATCCCTGCCTTCTCTTGAGCATTGATATGCCTTCATATTTGTCTTCATTATTTTAGTTACTCATTTTTTCCTCCTCCTATGTTTGCAGGTGGCCCGGCGATGGGGCAAAAGGAAAAATAAACCAAAAATGAACTACGAGAAGCTTAGTCGAGGACTACGTTATTATTATGACAAGAACATTATCCACAAGACGTCGGGGAAGAGATACGTGTACCGATTTGTTTGCGACCTTCACAACTTGTTGGGTTACACACCAGATGAATTGCACGCCATGCTTGGTGTACAGCCCGACACGGACGAATGAGCTTCCGGAGTGCGAACTAAATCATTGGCTTGAAGAGCACATTATTGTACTGCGAAAAGGATCGTTTGGAGGGCTGTCCAAGATGGCCGAACAGTGCATGAGTTGCAAAGACTGGAAAAATCACCAAATCAGTGACCTGAATTACCCCGTTACTTCATTCTCTTAGGTGGGAGTAAAGATCTGATGGATGGCGCTTATTGTGAAACAGTTGCTCACTTGATAAAGAAGATTGCACATAAGCAACTCGTCGTGTATGCTACTTTCTGACTATTGCGTCCCGCCTTAAGGAACTTGTTTCAGTCCATGAACGAGAAGAGAGGCTTTTCTGTTTGTGTCATGTTTGGATATCGGCTCAAGGCCTGGTGCCTGTTGCTGAACCACAATCCAAGGATCTGGGAGTTTTGAGAATTCTCCAGAAGTCTTCATTGGCATCATCTCTAAGTCGGGTAGATATTGACCAGGACCAAGAAACCAGGCTGTCCATATACACCCTAGTTTTTTTTTTTTTAACGAACTGAAAATGTGATCATGGCATTCTCATCATTTCAAGACCGCTTGTAAATAGCATGAGGTTTTATATTTACAGAACAAATTTTATTTTGCCAGGTACATGTATATTTTAATTATTTGTATTTTAAGTATGATTCTCCTTGTAAATATCGTAACGTGTTTGCCTTTGCCGAGCGCATTAAGACAGGATCGATGGGAAAGAACGTTTGTTCTTGATTACGGCTATTTTTCTTTAATTTCTTCTTTTCTTTTTTTTAATGAAGCCTTGGGTTCAACATGTGGGTCATGTGATGCTGATTGTTCTCAATATTGCACAACCAATAGAATGTCCTGTTCTCCTTTGCTGTAAATAATGGTTCTGTTCACTGATGTACTTGTTTTTTTTTTTAATTGCCATTTGATTTCATAATATGGATTCATTATATATATTTTTTTTTCAATGTATTTGCCTCCTTTTCATAGGCCAGGAAAAGTGTGTGTGTGTGTGTGTAGCAGCAATTTTTTTTTGTTCTTTTGAATGGAAGTTGTGTTTTTTAACAAGTGCCTTTATGAAAACCTATTTCTGTAACATATTTTGATTCATAGGGGGAGAGCAACTAATGGATCGATTTATGATTAAAATGATCTTTTTTGTGAAAAGCAATATTGTCAAGCTTTTTATTTGTATTTAGAGAGTCAATGTATGCTTAAGGGGGGCAAAATTTCTTTTTTTTTTTTCTTCTTCATTGGAATTACATTTTAACCTTAAACATTTTTTTTCACTGTATATTAGAAAGTAAAAGTGGGGGAGGGGGTTGGGTAGAGGACCCCTTTAAATTGTAATGCAGAGTTTAATTCATTACTGGGGAAATGTCTATGACAAGTTCCTGCTCTTGTTTAAACCTTTTTTTGATGGTGTGGCACGCCCCTTTGGATTATAGGCCACACCCATTTGTATTTTCTAGAAAGGTGATTAAAGAACAATAGAGGGATTGTAGAGAAAGTTAAAGGTTTGTTTTACAGTTGAAAGGTCGCCATTTGGACAAGTGAGCCGTATCTAATAGGGTAACCAATGTTTGTGGCGCGACTGCCCCCTAGGATGCCATTCATACCCAATTGGTTGGACACAACAATAACATTTGACCATTTGATCTGGGCATGAACAATATGACTTGAATATGAGTTAGGGGACAGCATTGCTCAGAAGCTACACCAATGACAAAGCGAGACAGGGCTGTTGTGTTTTGCCCAAAGGAAAGTAGAAAAGTCATGTGACTACCAGGAAAGATAGGATCCTCCTAAAGAAGCAAAAATCTTAATATTCTGTATAGTTTTTAGCCACAAATATTGCTTTAATGGCTGTATGACTAAGTTAAGGTGGCCATACACTTACACTAATGTGTAAAGTGAACCAATATGTCGGCACTCAAATAAAGGCAAACTTCCTCCAGGCAATAGAGTTCAGTGTCGTTATAAGCCTAAAGATTGCCCTTGTTTGAGTGCCTGCTCTACAAATTCCTCGTTGTGATCATTCCCCTTGCTGAAGGCTCAGGGCAGTGCACCTGGACCTCTCCCGTCACCTGGTGAGTTACTTTCAGTTCATGGATTCTTCAATTTTTTTATCTTTCCCCGATATGCCCACCAACGGCAGGGTGATAGCTCATTAATCTGAATGTTCAGCCCTATGGCCAAACAATTGGATTACTATGAAGAGAACTGGTGCTGACGGGATGAGGACTGTAGGCCAGATATCCATCGGGGAGAGACCCGTCAGAAGCCCCCCATACACTGGCAGATAAGCTGCCAAATTGGTCTAAAGGAACCTTTGGCGTAAATCTCCATGAACTCATTTCATCAGCTTTTGTGGGTCATATTTTATCTGATCCTCCATGGACCACCATGCAACAGCATGAGATTTTCTAGGATGCTACTAAATCTGATCTCCCCCACCAGAATGTCACTAGAACATATCAGATAAAGTCTAATGGAGTGTTTTTTTTTCATGCAACCGTGAATATGTTTCAAAGAGAAAAAAAAAAGTCTTTCCTACACCATCGGTTATATTTTTGGATGAAGACTCTGTGTTCACATCCGATACTCATGTCTGATGGGAAATTTTACATGTAGTTTGTGCATCATATTTTTCTTTCAGTCCCATTCTATTTTGACCCATGTGACTACATCGAACTTGTCGTACAAATGAACCATTCTACAAAAAAACGCTCCTAGAGTTTAGTCCTTACCATGAGCAAAACATTCTAGCTCCGAAGCCTTGTCATTCAGTTCTAATAAGTCTCTTAGGAATTGGTTTCAAAGGAATCTGTTTGCTTAATAGCCAATTTATTTTGATTGTATGGGCATATATCTCTGTACTCTACATCCCATAACTCCTCTGGACTCATAAGAGCAGTTTGTAGATGCAGAATCCTTCCAACATCATTCTTTCACTGGTAACATGAATATTCTTCGGCTGCATTCAGCTTTGGCTTCTTTTTCAAGGAATAAGCAGAACATATTCTCATCTCTACTTATTGAGGGGAAAATATTTTTGTTTAAAGTGGTTATATATAGAGTTCTTGGAAAATATAGGTTTTTTTTTTAAAGGACGTCAACCCCAAAAAAAAGTTTTTTTAGTTTTTGCCTAATAAAAGAAAACATGATTCTAAGGAACTTTGCAATATACAGTCATTACACAGTTTCTATGGTTTTTTAGTTATTTGTACATGTATTGCTATTGAAAGCAGGGTTTGTCTGTCCATTTTTATTCTCTGTACTCTCTGGCTTTTGAAACAATGTAACATAAGCCAACTGATTAACAGACCTGTCTTGCTGGAGGAGACTGGCTTTTACAACATTGTATAAAATGTAACAACCAGGAATTATGCAAATGCTATTTTCAATAGAAAATTAATTTACAAATTATTTTTAAAGCACCAACAATTTTAATACATTAATTTCGGAAAGTTGCTTATAATTGTGTTTTTCTTTTTTTTTTTAGGCAAAAAGTAATTTTTTTGAGTTGACGTCCTTTAAAAGTACTAGGAAAGAAATGCAAGTTTATGTACTGGGGCAGGGAGATGTTGGATATCTTTTTGGCATGAGTTGTTGAAATGTGTTTGGATGACCTTCTTCTCCAAAAGAGAAGAATTTTACTTGAGGTGGTGACGTCCTCTGTAGGTTTTGTCCCAATGAGCTCTCCAACTTTAGGGTAAAGGAGAACTCCCCCCTTCCAGGTTTCCGTGGAGTCTTTCTATTGATCATCATCATGATCATTTGCACCTCGGTGGTCTCATTTGTAAACCTCAGTAACTACATAATAAGTCTTCCTTACTGGCCAAGTGCCTAGCATAGCAGAGTGGACCAGACTATCTTCTTTCTGGTAGGTTTATTAGGTTTTGAAATGTGAGGCTTTTCTGGATGGTTTTATGCAGTTCTTCATCAGGCAGTGCTGGGCACTAGTTCATCAACTTTAGAAGTCATTTTCCAACAATCTGAACCCTGTATGGAGAATCTACGAGATGGATGGTGTGAAAGTGAAAGAGAAACCTTAGGAAGTGGTTTTGCACACAAAAAGGAAACAATTAGCACAATAAACTTTCTCAGAACCTACAGATGTTATGATAAATGGATTTCATTTCTCTTGGACTAACTAAAATCTTATTTTAGGCAAAGCCAGCAGAAACCATCCATAAATAGTTCCCATTGCAATGGGGGTGGGGTATTGATTGTATCTGTTAGCAGAAAGTACAAACTAAACTTTGTAAAGAATACAGGCTGCCACTCCCACATGCTGGCTTTATTTATGAAAGAAAGTTCAGGGTGCAGTTTCTTCAGTCTAAAAATATACAGTGAAGCAGATAAAGGAGGCTTTGAATAGGCACAGGTCAGGTTTCCAGATGTTAAAAAAACTAGAGAGAAGGCGTGGAAGACTAATGGGATTACTTCTGAACGGGGAGAATGGTGCTGCTGTTTTTGCTGTAAAATGGCAAAGGTTCTCCAGGAAGATCATTTCCATATAAACTAAAAGATGATTTGTGTTTTGTTTCTTCCCTGGAGGTATTTGGCACAGTAGGCAAATGTGCCAAATGGAAGAACCAAGGGGACCAGTGACCTTATGTTTCGCATCTATGGGGGGTCATTAGGCATCCCAAGTCAACACATGCCT
>CM044434.1:5395100-5409896 GCA_024363595.1 Xenopus borealis | reverse complement strand
TGTTGAGTCTCTGGCATAGTAACATGCATGTCTAGGTGCATGCTCACGTAGGGAGGCTGTAGGATCAATTTTGGAATTACATTGATTTAGTCTCCATTCCTATGTCAGTTACCATTTCATTTTCTATTGCCGCCAAGAGAACATTTTTTCATTGCTGAATAAATACAGATTTTTTTCTATTGATTACTGGGGATTTTGCTTTTTGTTAAATATTTTCCATCTTGTTTCATAATAACTAATAATGCTAATACTAATATAGTCTTTAATGCCTGTATCCTAATATGGGAAATTAATAGCATTCTTGTTGTTGGCATCCCTCTGCTGCCTTCACTGCTTATGGTTTGTGCAAAACAAATTCCCAAAATTCTAAAAACTTCAATAACATTAGTTGGTAATAAGTACATTTGAACATGTTAGAAAATGGGCCATTGGTCTAAAGGGTTGACACTGTTTAAAGGTCAACTGACTATATATAGTTACCAACTAACAATAATTAATGGCATAAGCGTTCATAGATAATACCTGCTTTTCCTATTTTTTGTTTACAGTAAAAAGCAGGACGACACATCTGTCAAAAATTAAGTGGGTTATCAGCATTGTCTTCTACGTATTACAGGTAAGGAATGAATACATTCATCAAAATAGGAAAAAAGAAAAAATGGAGTATTTTATGCTTTCATAATAAAATAAAAAATATGTGTTTATATTTTACGTAATATTTTACGGAAGCATGTTGAGTATACAGTATTCGGAGTTTAGTCTCTGCATGTATTTGTCCTTCTTCCAATACATCTGCAGAGGTAAGTGCCACTCAACTGTATCAATGCAAATATGTAGAGAGTAGATGCATACACACCCATTATACAGCAAATATAAGATATATCCTACTTGTTGAAGTGTTTATTTTTCTGTAGCAATACATATATTTGTCAAGGAGTGCAACTTCTAGTTTTTGGGTATTTGCTTTAACATTTTCTTTTACATTCATGTCGATTAACGTGGTTCTCTTTCAGGTGACCATTATAAGATGGTCACCATCCCAGTAGCTTAGGATTGCCACCTTCCAACAGTGACTTCAAGGGGGAGGGCCAATGCCGACAGTGGGTGGGGCAATGGTGTAGCAGGTGGGGACTGTACAGATTTCCGAGCTACCGTGCTGCAGTTTTGCCCAGGTTTCATAAAGCTGAATTCCAGGTAAACCATTTTTGACTGGATAGCCCAACCAGACTGTCCAATTTGAAACCAGACAGGGGACAACCCTACATGGCCCATGTATGAAATTGAGTGGCATTGGGAGGATGTGTATTTCACTGGTTGCCAAGTTGATTTGAATATTAAGCTAAGGACCAAGAAAATCTTATTATCTTGATTGACTGTATTAGGTACGTATCAACGTGCTTACCGATTTGCATGGTCAGTTTTAAATTGCTTTTGTTTTAGCTGATTTGAATCATAATGACAATTGCAATGTAATTACCAGAGCTGCTTCTAACAACCTCTCATATCCAGTCTGCCTTTGTATAGCCTCCTAAAGGCTTTAAAGGAGAAGGAAAGGTTAAATCTAAGTAAGCTTTAGCAAAAAGGTAAACCCTCAAAGTAAAAAGTAAGCTGCTCTGAGTCCTCTGTCAAAAGAAACATTTCTTTCCTTCTATTGTGTCACATGGGTTTAGACTTCCTGTTTTCAGCTTAAACCTCCAGGGCTAGGGCTTGAGCATGCTCAGTTTAATACTCTCTCCTTCCCCTTTTTCCCTCCTCCCCTCCCTGCTGTAATCTGAGCCCAGAGCTATAAGTAAGAAGATAGAGACTCAGGCAGAGAGTGATGACATACCAAGCTAATATGGCAGCTGCTATGCTAAACAAAAAGAGATTCTAGAGCTCTCTATTTTGGTATGGTAAAGCATTCTGCAGAATAAATATACAGTAGTAGTTTTATAGCTTGCACTATTGTGGCTTTCCTTTAATTAAGAACGGAGCTCTTGAGTAGCTGCAAGGACTTTTTATGTAATACAAAATATTTACTTGATGGCTTTATTACGGCCCATGATTTGTAAACAAATGCACACTTCATGCTTATCAAATACTGTTTATCTTATCCTAAACTAGCGTCTGTATGTGGGCTTGATCCCACTCTGCTGTGCAAAAACAAACGGAGCTTGTAGCATCTACTTGTCATGGCTACAAAACTAGATGCTGATAATTTACTTATAATTGTTTCTTTGTGTGTTTTAACAGAGGCAATTCTCAGTATTGTCTATGGCAGGGTATTTTCTGGTGTTTGTAACTGTGAAAAGTAGCTGCTACTAAGTAGCTCAGTGTGTCTTCACCCTAAAGGATTGGGAAATGTATAATCACTGAACTGCTGCCAAAATGTTAGGCACCCCAAAATGTTTATAATTGTTTACCTGAAACTCTAGGCTGGTGCTCCTGTTTGCTGAAAACTTCACCGGCTTCGGGTTCTACACTGTGTGCATGCATTTTAGAGAAGCAAAAAAGACGCCTTTACCCTACTGTGTATTTAGAGAAGTATCCCAGGGTCTTAAGATGGCCATATACTACAAGATCCGCTCGATTGGTTACAACACCAAATAAGCAAATCTTCCGATATGCCTTTCTTCGTTTGGCCTTTTGAGATCGAGATCAGGCCGATTTTTGGCCACCTTTAGATAAGCAGTTATAATCACTGGGGGTGCCTAACATTTGGCATCCCCCATTGAGTATACTTTTCCTTCTCCTTTAAAGGGAAACTGTCATGGGAAACCATGTTTTTTTTTAAAATTCATCAGTTAATAGTGCTGCTCCAGTAGACTTCTGCACTGAAATCCATTTCTCAAAAGAGCAAACAGATTTTTTAATATTCAGTTTTGAAATCTGACATGAGGCTAGCTATTTTGTCAGTTTCCCAGCTGCCCCTGGTCATGTGACTTGTGCCAGTACTTCAGGAGGGAACTTCTTTCTGGTAGGCTGTTGTTTTTCTTCTCAATGTAACTGAATAGTACGCAGTGGGACATGGGATTTTACTATTGAGTGCTGTTCTTAGATCTATCAGGCAGCTGTTATCTTGTGTTAGGGAGCTGCTATCTGGTTACCTTCCCATTGTTCTGTTGTTAGGCTGCTGGGTGGGGGAAAGGGAGGGGGTGATATCACTCCAACTTGCAGTACAGCAGTAAAGAGTGATTGAAGTTTATCAGAGCACAAGTCTTGGGGCAGCTGGTAAATTGACAAAATGTCTAGCCCCCATGTCAGATTTCAAAATGAAATATTAAAAAATCTGTTTGCTCTTTTGAGAAATGAATTTCAGTGCAGAATTCTTCTGGAACAGCACTATTAACTGATACATTTTGAAAAAATTTTTTTTCCCATGACAGTATCCCTTTAAATTAGTTGTTCAAGCTTAACCTCAAGCAATTAGGCCTTTTGGCTCGCTTGAGGATAAAACTGGCCAATAACTGTGATATTGTGATTTTTTTTCAGCAAAACAATAAATTGGAGCGATCCTGAATTACAATTGAAGGCAATGTATGCCTTAAATATATTCAAGCAGGTTTACAGTCTGGGCATCAAAAAAGGATCCTGTAAATCTAGTGCAGTGCAGACAATATTTGCGATTCCCACATCCTCCCAGATTGTGTGTTTTGCCTCGTTTTATATTAACCAGCTCTTTGGTGCATATAGCAGAAAACATATTGGTCTTATTAATGGAATATAAAAAATAACAAAAAAAAAAAAGCTATTTTCTAGATGAATTTTGGAAAGCGAAAGCACAAGACGTCTATCTCATAATAGCTCAGCTGGGGGAGCTGGTCATCGGCTCTTCATCTGATCTCTTTCCACTGTCATGGCTGCTGCAGCTAAAAGAGTCTTCTGAGGGCCTGGGTGCTCCGCTGTATGACCAAAACGACCCTACTATTTAACGACAGCCACGTGAATCACTTGTGCATTTGGTGGAGGGTTTGAAATTGAAATGTTGCACGTGTAAAAGCTGCAAATTATATGTTATGTCATTGGATGATTCTTAACATTTTTTTAGTTGTATTATATCTCAGAAAGTTTCATGGATCTAACATGGAAAACCTTTTAACTAATATCCAATGAATGCAGTAAAAAGGCAATAATGTATATTAAACTGAACCCTAGCTTTGACTTTAGTGCATAGGGCGGGTGGAGCTGAGCAGAAAAATCTCATTGTAGTTCAACAATTAGGGTGGTTTCACCTGGCTTAATTGGTTCTCCATCACTTCACATAGATAGATAGGACCTCTGTCCAGGGATTCTGAGCAGTATGCACTGTTGATTGATGGTCTTTATTTGTTCCATGTGGTGGTCCTTTTGAACGCAAGCATAGTCATATCCCAAAAGGGAGAAATCACCATCCCGAGGACCAAGAATCTTCAATACAAAATCCACACAAAAATCTAACGGGCTGACCAACAAGGGAATAGAAAACTGCAAACTAACATTGCTTGGAGTGTTTGCAGGCAATTTATGCCTTTTATTTTACCTGCGTTTCCAGTTTAACTATATTCATCTAGGCTGCTATAGGAGTTGATGTTCTAGAACAGTGATCCCAAACCAGTGGCTTGTGAGCAACATGTTACTGACCAACCCTGTGGCTATTGCTCCCAGTGGCCTTAAAGCAGGTGCATTCTTTTTTAATTCTTTGCTTGGAAGCAAGTTTTGCTTGCATAAAAACCAGATATACTGCCATACATAGACTGCTGTATACTGCCAGTCCAAATAGGGGCTACTAAATAGCAACCAAAGCTCTTATTTGGCACCCTTGGGGACTTTTTTCATGCATGTGTTGCTCCCCAAATTACTTTACAATCGACTGTGACCCATGGGTGAAAAAGGTCCTCCATTCTAGAATGATTTTTTGTGAAGCATTCTTGATGTGATAAGATAGGTACCTGAGGGACAGGTCATAGTTGTTCCCCCGCCTAATTCCTTTCAGCCAGAGCTGTGGAGTCAGAAGCCATTTTGGTACCTGGGGCTGGAGTTGGCAATTTAAAAAGTGTTCCTACTCCTGGTGCATTTAAATTATAACAAATAAAATACATTTTGTTAAAATAATAAGTTGAGATAATAATTATAGATAAATTATCTGCTGTAATAATAGACTATTGCGTAGCTGTCTCTCTAGTGTGAAGCCCAGCGGAGACATTATAACCAAATTGTATTTAGTTTGTCTTTCATTTCAAGTTTAGTTTTAAAGATGGCCATAGACCTTACAATTGCAATCTTTTCTGGAAATGATATTTCCAGGAAAGATCATTTGTTTCAATACACATGTACAGCTGAATTGTCAGATATACAAGTAGAAACAATAGAATTCTACCTGTATCTGGCGTTTCAGCACTAACATTGGGCGATATTCAGGTGCCTTCAAAGGCGCCCAATTTTATTTTTCCGGCCAGCCCAAACGACGAGCTGACCGATATCTGCTGGTATCAATCGGCTCGTCTCCCACCATACATCATATATACATGATATATACATATCATACAAAATTTTTTTCATACAAACAGTGCATTTGTATTTTCTTTAATAAATAAAATGTAAAAAGCCACATTGTCATTTAGATCTACATATGTTAGTTGTGCGAAACAAAGATTTGGATCGTTTGTGGGCTCAGATTAATCAACACAACAATTTTTATACCATGGCGATTGGTCCTTTAGTTGATGGGACCAGTTAGAAAATAACTAAATACGTATGTGTATTTGACGATATCCATGGGTATATGTCACTACTATTTACGGGACACTAACGTTCTCATGATTGCTGTTTGTCCGTTAATGGCCAGAACATTGTCTGATTTGTTATTGTTCCTACTTTAAAGGGCATGTAAAGGCAAAAAAATTTAATCTAATTTTTACTTTCTTTAATGAAAAAGAAACCTATAGCCAGTATACTTTAATTAAAAAAATGTGTACCGTTTCTATAAGAAACCTGACTGGGTGTAGTGAAATTCTCCCTTCATTTACTGCTGTGGATAGGAATTGTCAGACTGTCCCTAACTGCTGTGCAGGGAAACAATTATTCTTATGAACAGCAGGGGCAGCCCCTGCCTGCCCAGCCTTTACGAACTCTGGCAGCTTTGTTTGTTTCCCTGTAGAGCAGTTGGCAACTGTGTAGAGCTTTGTATTGTATTTTATTTTAACCTTTACATCCCCTTTACAACTCAAGTTGCAGGGACAAAGATCATGGAGCCAGATTTAAACAGATAAACTGGGATTCTATTTGGAGGATACTTTGCTGCAGCCACTGTTTCTGGAGAGTTGGAGAAAGTTTGTATTAAACAATAGAAAAACTATAAAATCCACATTAGATTACATGACAACACAGGACCCAGTGCAGTCTGTATATTCTGATTATTAATCAGTCTTGCTGTATCGGCTTCTGGCAGATATTATTTGACTTGTGCTGTTTTGATAATTTATGATGATCCCTAAGCTTAGCCCAGATCACACTGAGCATGTGCACAGTCTTGGTCTTGCAAAGATGTATAACAAAGTTACAAGATGACAGTCCCCCTGTGGCCAACTTTGAAAGCATAAATCATTTTTTTGATTAGGCTTGTGGTGCAGTAAGTTCATGTTTATGTTTAACATACAAAATAGAGCATTTCTAGCCTTATTCTATTTTAGACCTTTTTTGTCCTTTAATACTACAATTTAAATCTGAATGGTTAGTTTTAGATAACCTTATTTATTAGTAAAAAAAATCACAGTTTAATCATATCGCAGACAAACGAAAAATCTAGCGAAAATCCAAATTACTCGATTTTTTTCAGGCTTTTTACTGAAAGGTCAATTTTCGTCTGAAAAGTCAGAAATACAGTTTTTGGCTAATTCCACTTTTTCCATCCTCAGGGTTTAATAAATCTTGAAAATGGAGGTTTTTTTTCCATTCAGATTTTATAGTAAAACTTTTTTTTCTTTTCAAGTTTTTGGACATTAATAAATAACCCCCCTTACTGTTTAAGGATGACCAGAAGCACCCTGAACATTCACTTTATTCCAAGTGGTGACTAAAACCATGATCCCGGTCTGGGTACATGATCAAAATTTTATTGTGAGACGAAAGAATAATCCGTAATTGTTTAGTTTTGGCTTTCTTATTATGAACAGGACTGTTAAAAAAAGCCCTGATTTCCACACATTTTTGGGATTAAAACAAACCACGCAATTTATTATAAAGTCTGCAGCTTCAAGCACTACGAAGCACCATATAGTGCAACTCATTTTCAGACCCAGGCCTCCTAATTGCAAATGTCTCCAACACTAATGATATTTTAAACAGTGAATACAAATACACCTCCACCATTATAGAAGGATTTTTACCAAGCAAATAGTTCTTCCATGGCATGGCATCTGCCCTCAGCCAGAGAAAAGTTAGAAAAGAAAAATTCCAGCGCAAATGTTCCAGAATAAACATATAAAATAGCAATAAACAGGTTAACATATACTCCCAGCTTTGTATATTCCAACTAATTGTTTCCATAGACCAAAGTAACATAGCACAGTTTAACAGATCTCAAGCGAGTAATGTGCACTGATCTCCAACTTTTGAATCATCACATTGGGATTTCGAAATCATGATTTTTTTTTTTTTTATTCGAATATACTCACTGGACTGGAAGGTTATTTATTTGAATGTATTATTCAATTGAATGGTTCAGACTGAAAATTCAAATCTTATTTGAATTGTGCGTATCAAGTTTGTCTTTCGAAAAAAACAAAAAACACTTGAACGTCAGGAAGGCTATTAACGTCTCCAAATGGCTCAACGGACCTCTGCCATTGACTTGTACATGAACTTGCCAGGTGTTAGGTAGAGAATGTTCAAATTAGAACTGTTTCCGTGGTCGAGATGTGATAAATCTCACATTCAAATAGGGGGAATAAAATTCAAATGTGTGAATTCTGAAACTCTAAGATTCTAATTTGCTATTCGACCCTTGATAAATCTGCCCCTTAAACATGGAACCAAGGGCAGAAACTTCAATACTTTATTCTAATCACTGTATTATGGTGATTTATACTCTTGCTTATGGCTTTCAGTAGTATCCCTGATATATCAGGGAGAAACACTATTGGGCTTCAATATTAGTCAACCATTCTAATGTGGTCAAGTAATAGTAAGAATGGAAGAAAATTGCCAAAACACAAAATGTGCTTCCTGTTGGGAAGATCAATGTTTTTGACCAATGCGCTGAATGTCAAGTGTCAATGGTTTGACTACAGTTCCCAACCTGTAAGTGTCCATGCAGCACACGAGGTCTCGTCATTGAGACTTTTAGGTGTCCCTAAGCCATTTAGCATTTTTTGTGAATTGATACTTTAAATAAAAATGCACGGTGTTTATCTTACTGGCTGACCTGTGCCCATCAACAGTATATCAGCTGATTTACTTTAGGTTGTTCGTGCATACAGTTTGTTTAGGATAGGAGAAGCTTTGGGGATAGTGAACTTCCACCAAATACTTGGCAGTTTCAGTTGTAATAGCAATCCCTAAATGTCTGCCTTTATTTGGTAATACAGATCAGTGCTGTTCAACCTGTTCTAAAGTAGGTTGGTTAATTTGTGGTGACCATAGAAATGCTTCTAAGAGGTAAGTCTGGCCCATGGGCTTTCAGTTTGTCCTGATGTAAATCGAAACTTTGACTTAAGGTTGCCACAGGGGCAGATTTAAGCTGTCAATTTTGCCCCTTCAGATTAATTTGGCATCTTATGTGCTGTGGCCACCAATATCCGAATTCAAAGCCAAAGTCATCAGCTTTAAAAATCCTGTTGGGTATGAGGACCACATTGGTTGCAACCTGCATTTAACATTATGATTCAGTCATTTGACCCGAGGGCCTACCAAGTGGATCTTTTAGTGTATGGCCAAATAGTCTGTAGTATCAACAATCCATTGAAACCAATGGCACACAATCAGGGACGAATATGCTTCTGAAAAGAGATGGGATAGTTCAAGATACTGGTCCAAAATGTAACAATGCTTGAAGAAGCTAAACATTTTGTTTTACGTTGCCTTACATTGGCCTTCACAGTCCCAGATGATCTAATCATATTTTAGAACACTATGGGGCAGATTTATCAAGGGTCGAATAGAAAACTTGAATTGTAATTTTCGAGTGCCAAAATTCACACATTAAAATTTTAATCCCCCTGTTCGATTGTTAATTTGAATGTGAGATTTATCACACCTCGACCATGGAAACCATTCTAAATTGATTATTCGCTACCTAAAACCTGCTGTGTTCATGTACAATTTAATGGCGGAAGTCCATGAGCCATTTGGAGATGTAATATCCTTTCTGAAATTCAAGGTTTTTTTTTTCAGGAGAAAAACTTGATTTGTACGAATTGAACTAAAATTTATTGGATCGAATATTAGCCATTCAAATTTTTCTTATATAACCTCCCAGTCGAATTTTAAGTATATTCGAATAAAAGAAATTCACACAAATTCGATATGCGACCTTTGATCGATGGGCCTCACAGTGTTCTATGAGGAAGAGTGCAAAAAATTTGTCTATCTTCTGTCAAAGTCTTTAATAAATACTGAATAATGGGCTACCCTTACACATTTTAAGTTTTATTGTGTTGCAGTCTCTTAATTGTGAAAATTGTAAATAAATACTATTTATTTGCTGAATTGAACAGATTGCAACAAAAATAAAACTTAAAATGTGGTCATAATGTTCAGGTTTTCAACCTGCCCTCACCCAAAATGGATGTCTGTACCAAAATGGTTTTCAACGACCTGACTATTTCTTTCTAATCTTTATAAACATAAGCATCAGCCATTCGAAAAGGGGGTTGTATGGGGCAGGGTAGAATGAAGGAGATAAACTGATATATAGCTGCTACCCGCTGAAAGGAAAATCTATAAACCTGCTCCCCCCCCATGACACACAAGTTTTCTCAACCCATGGATCACTACATCATAGTTTTAACTTAGATTTTGTCTGTGGTTATTGTACTGTAAATACTTCTTCCATAGGCAAAGTAGTTTCCTTAGGTCTCAAGCATTTTAGTCATATTTTGTGCACAATCTGACCTTTTGCGAACGGGTCATTGTTAATCTTACTTAACCAGTTAAACACAACACTTGCATTTCACGTTCTGCTACGACATGGATAAATTCCAGCTTAAGCGTGTGTGCATGTACATTGTATTCTTATTTATACCAACTGCTATTTTACATAACGGTAAAACTGGCCATAGACATAACAATTACGATCTTTCTTGGAAAAGATCTTCGTTTTAATACAGATCTTTGTTTCAATACACACGTGTAGAGCTGAATCGTCGGATAAATATATAGAAACAGTTGAATTCTACCTGTATCTGACGATTCAGCACTAAACATGGGCAATGTTCGGGTGCCTTCAAATTTTACTTCCAGCCCAATTGTCAAGCAGACCGATAGCCAAGTCTTCCTGCCGATATTGGTCGACTCATTTCCAACCACTCACACACCTAATATCGTACGAAAATTTGTTTCATACGATATCTGTGCGTCTATGGCTGCCTTAACTGTTGTTTTGCCTTTGTTCTATATCCATCAGTTTTATCAAAGCAATGTCTTTCCTACAAATAAAAACGAGAACCAGGTAGCCAGTTGCTACTGGGTTCTATAGAAAGCTCCACGTTGACCAAATATAACTTTTTTCCCCCTTGTGGGATAATGCAGTTCTGGAATATTGTTAGATATCTTATTCAGATGCCCAAACTGTTCAAAGGTGCAAAATCTCATGGAGGGCAATGAGAGAGCGATTTTGGACAATTGACACCACAAGGTTGCTTTTTACATTTATCTTCTATAAATCTGTATATTGTTCTCAATAAAGCAGGATCCAAACCACTTCTATGTCTTTTATATCATTTGTTATTTCCATCCAAGTGCATTATCTTTCATAATTGATCTTCACTGACAAAGCTCTCCAATGAAGTGCAGTGGTGCACAAAGAGATAAATAGTGCTCATTATAGTCAGAAGATCTTGGAACTGGTGACCTGTTCACCTAGTAGACCAGAGGTCCCCAAACTTTTCTACCCATGTGCCACATTCAAATGTAAAAGAGTTTCGGGGCAAGCATGGGAAAAAGTCTCTGGGGCTAAATATTGGCAGTTATTGGCTATTTGGTAGCCCTGTGTGGACTGATGGCCTACAGGAGGCTCTATTTGGCAGAACATCTGGTTTTTATGCAACCAAAACTTGCCTCCAATCGTGGATTTTAAAAATAAGCACCTGCTTTGAGGCCACTGAGAGCAATATTCAAGGGGGTTTTGAGCAACATGTTGCTCATGAGTCATTGGTTGGGGATCAGTGCAGAGACCATTCCTGCCAATTATCCATTATACAAACATAGGTGGAGGGTCATAGGGGCATTTTTACGAAGATTGGAGATAAATATCTGGAGAAATTTCTGGAGGTCAGATCTTTGCTAACTTATAGGTGGCTGTTTAAATCTAATTGCTGATTGGATGCTCTGGGCAACATCTCCAGAAATCTCTCCAGATATTTATCTCCAATCTTCGTAAACATGCCCCATAGTGTTCATTATAGGTACATTTATTTTAGCATTGCTAGCTGATAAACCTCTTAACTTTTACACCAGCCGCACCCATTCCTGTGTGTGTGAAGAGAATAGTAGTTGATTTCTCTTGGAAAAGCGCTCATGCCCAGGCACAAACCCCTCCCTAACGTGAAAGAATTCATGCATGAAAGACATTGGGAGGGATAAAAATATTTTGCTCTTGGCTACATTAGACTTACAAAACAGCATTTTATTTAAAATTCCTCTGTCACCGGGGTATTTTTTAGGAGCCTTCATTTCTTTGCACAGTAATTACATCGAATAGAGTGTTTTTTTGTTTGAAAAGTACATAAATAGTGTATCGTCCTATCACGTTCTTTTCATCCTTAATACATGGTATATCCTCCATATATTGTTATACTGCAAACTCCCACAGTTCTACAGACAGCTGTTGGGGAGGATGTATCATTTCAACCATACCAATTGAATGAAAATCTTGTATCATGTAGGGCCCACTTCCTTCCCAAATGAAATTTTCCAGCTTTCCTCCAATATTGGCCAGAAAGACCATTGTTTTCTTTCTTTGGCAGTTGACCAATACAGAACTATTTGACCAAGCTTTTATAGATGAACTGAACTGAATATACGCATGCAAAGTTGCATGTTTTTGCCTCTTGTGCTGTGCCCTGCAGGTTGCATTTGGAGTTGCAACTCCTGGATTACTATATCACTGCATGCTTTTGGCAGTGCCATGCAGAGGTGCAAGTTGGGGAGTAACAACGGCTTCAAGATGCAGGAGGGCGTGCTTGTGTTGAGTACAGGGCTGCCTTGCTCCTCTCTCCCGATTAAGCACAGGTTTCAAAGCACCACCACTGAAACCCATGGGCACACATTCTCTGTAGATGGGTTCTTGGCAGTTCAGTTTTTGGTCTCCTTAAAGCTTCAGCTCTTATGTTCATGGGATTTTTAAATAAGGCCTAACACCATTTAACCTGTACCCACAATTGTGTAGGAAAATATCACAAGTCTTTTTTTGCATCTCAAGTTTGAAGAGACCATTGTCTATGGATGTGTAGATTTAATAGAAGATATGCAGCTAAATCACCTTTTTATATTGTACGGTTAGGGTTCAGTTCATTCTAAGAATGTGTAATCAACAGCAGGTTCCACCCATCACGTTTCCATACTTGTCATAGATTATTTGTCTCCGTCTCTTGATGCATAGGCAAATGCTTTGTGCGGTGCCATGCAATTAAACACACAGGTATGTTGTACAATATCTGCTGCGGGTTCCTTACCCCAAAACAATAAAATGAACAACGCTCAAGCTTCTATCAATCATTTCTTATAATTGCTGAGGCAGCTTTTGGGCTCACCTCCATTCTTCTGCTATATGCCCCATGGATCAATGCACCACAGTGCATTCCTAATGAACTCGTAAGCTGCCATATCCTTTTATAAACCCAGCTGCAAACATTGTTCTGCCCCAGGAACTGCACCCCCCCTTCCTCACTATGGAGTCGTGTAGAGACTGGATGCAAATCAACCCCCATGGGTTTACATGAATTCAATATTTACATGGGAAAGTGTCTCTTCTTGTAAAAATGAAATCTGACAGCTTTGAATGAAAACGGCATGTAACTACATGATACAACTTACTCTTATTATCCAGTATTTGCTCTCTTTCACGGCTTAGTTTGAAGAACTTGGAAAAACACATTTAGGGTACGTCCCAGTTGTTGCCTGTGGGAAAATAGAGGGTGGCTTCCCACAAATTTGTTGATATTGGTGGGATGGGCAGGATGATTCCAGTTCATTGAGGAGTGTGTTGTACTTGCTTGTTAAATGTTTTATTTTCTTGGTGAAGTTCCTTTTTTGAAATAGTTTTGCCTTAGGGAATTATTGCCCCAAAAGGGTTCCGGTTGGCTATAAAACCTGACCAAGTGCATAAACTATTCTTTCTTATACAGAGAGTGCAATTCTCTGCATCTGATTCACCACAAATTGTTTTGTAACGGCTAAAAAACGGCTAAATAATAATACATTATGAACAGGATAAGCCAGTTTTTCCAAATAGAATCTGTTAATATTGTAGACTCCAAACTGTTAAATATTGTATTTGGAGCAAACCATGGAAATCCATGCTAGCTATATGTACTATGTGAGGAGAATTCCAATGGAATCAGTCCAGTGGCTGTTATCACCTATACACAATGTCCCTGATTTTTATCGTAGTGTGTCTAATGGTGGCATAGGCTGACCCATATGGACCCCCGTCCAACAGCTTTCTTATAGAAGATTGTAATAAAAAATCCCAATCACTAAGGGGCAGATTTACTAAATTCACATGAAGAATTTGAAGTTCGATCAAATTTTAATTAAATTCGAATCTTCTAATAGGCAAATTCAACCATCGAATATTCAAATAAAATTTTATTTGAATATTCGATGGTCGAATAACTTCCCCTTTAAATTTTTATTCGACCACCTTCTTCACCAGGATCAAGTTACCGAATTGGGCATCATTAGCTGATTCGAATATTCAATCGATCAAAATTTTTATATTCGAATCGAATTGCGGTAAAATCCGTCGAATTCGAAGGATTTTACTTTCCCACTATTCCCATGGTTGAATTTCGAAATTTTTTTAAATTCGAAATTCGACCATTAGCAAATCTACCCCTAAATCTTGAAGCAGAACAAAAGATGTTATCACCAGGGCATGACAAAATGTTAGGCACCGCTTACTTTCAGGTACGTGATTATAAACATTGAGGCATACCTAACATTTTGACTTTCCCCAGTGATTATAGCTTTCCTTCTTCATAAAAGTAATTGCTTTCAGTTAAACCATATCCTAAATAGACTATGATCCCAGTGGTGCCGCCATTTTGCAGTCGTTTTTTCTTGGACAGGGTCACTACAGTGACCCTGGTTAGAGGAATCCTTGCAATGTCTAAAGGATACCCCTTACTTGTCCCTTGTGGGCGGCTTTCATACGCTTTAGTGGCCAGCTATCCATTCTTTTATACTGAGGATAAAGAATAGAAGCTTAAATAGCTCTATTATTATTTTATATGGCTAATGATGACTGTAAGTGGTGTTTATACAAAGAACTCTCTCAGGCCTGTGTGAAGGAGGCTAGGAAGGGCAGGCTGTGTTGGATATGCCATTGGTGAGTGATGAAAGGGAGAGAAACCAGATGTGAATGAAATTTAAAGGGGTTCTGTCTTTATTTTTATGATG
>CM044434.1:5181665-5193131 GCA_024363595.1 Xenopus borealis | reverse complement strand
GCTACCAATCCCTATTTCTGTAGGGAAATGAGAGCAGACAGTAACCCTTCCAATACTTTCTGCTTGTCTTTATCTCTATATATTAGGTACCTATCTAGTGCTACCAAGGTGACAACCATATCTGCCTCCTGGGACCATTTGGAGTCGCACCATTTGGGCAAGGAAGCTGGGCCAGTCCGTTCTTTGACCTGTTGATCAAAGCACAGAACTGTGGACCTAGAGCAGCAGAAGAAAATATAAATTATAGGAAAGGATTCATATCTCCTGTGGCATAGGATTTACAGCCTCATAATATTGGTTATGAGGCGGTCACATGCTTCCTAATGATACCAAACAGGACCAGCTTATACCCACCAGTTAATAGGGCTGGTTCCTAGGGGACTGGATCATGAGACCTCATTTGTGTTCGGTGTCATTCGGATCGCCCACATATGGATCACAGCCTGCTCATTTTTTTATTATAATATTGGGTACTGGCAAGTATCAATATTATATTGGGGAATCTTGCCTGAAAATACCAAATCGTAAATGACAAGTTCCTGGGCACTCCTACCTCATGTATAAGGTAATGAGGGGAATGTCCCAGCAGGAAATAAAAAGGTTACAGACCCAATATCTAATGTCATGCAAGAAGCCTCTATATCCATGGATTGTATGTCCAGTGTTTCCCAACTCTTGCCTCAGAGGACACACCAGGAACTTGTAAACTTACGCTAGTGAAGCAGATAGACTTGTGCAACTTCGCACCCTTACGCCAGGCGAAGTTGCGCATTGACGAAGGATCGTAAATTCGCAAACTCACTAAGATGAACATTTTCCTCAGTGTTAGCACTTACGCTAGAAGACCAGGCGAAGTTCAATACAATAGATTTTTTACATTTTTTCTAAGTCCCAAAAAACGCTGGCGTATTTTAGCATTGGAGGGTGATAGTGAAAAAGATTGATATTTTTTTCAGGGGAAATACCCTCCTTCCCCCCTACAATTCCTAACATATGGTAATTCAACTATACAGGGGGCACATGTAGGGCAATAGGACAACTTTATTTTATTTATTATTTTATTTATTTATTAGGTTTATTAGGTTTCCTGGGCTTGTGTAGTGGAATGTAGTGGTTGTAACATATACTTCTATTATAAGTTTAAGTTCCCGCCGTATGTAAATTAGGCTTCGCTAGTGTAACAGTGCTGTGCCTAGTGAAGTAACAAATCCTTGGATAACAAAAAGGCAATTCCAAAGTCCAACAAAAGTCTATGCCAAGAGAAGTCCAAGTAGATAATGGTCAAGAGTATTGAAGCAGTAGAACCAATGTGTAGAAGACCTTTCCTCTATATCTGAAGACTAACTCACAGTCTCTAGTGATGGGCGAATCTCCCGAGATTCGCTTCGCCGAAAAATTCACGAATTTCCTTAGAAATTCTCGAATTGGCGAAAAATTCGCGAAACGAGTCGCGGGGCGCTTTTGACGCGCGTCGCGTCAACTTTGGCGCGTCGTTTCTGAAAACGTTGTGTAATTTTTGGCGCGCCGCGTCAAAAACGACGCGCGACTCGTTTTTCCCGCGAAAATTTGCTAAGCGAAATTTCGCTGGCGATTCGCAAATTTATTCGCCAGCGGCGAATCGTGGGAATTCGCCGCGAATTCGCCCCTGGCGAATAAATTCGCCCATCACTAACAGTCTCTCCTGGTCACTCTTTTTATGCCCCTACTGGCCCAGCCTCCCAGTAAGTCCCAAATATTATCATACAGGTGTGTGGAGATGTATTGGAGCCTGGTTGACCGGATTATGTCCCACTGCTGATGCAGCTTATTGTTCCTCTGCCTACTGTCAGGTGCAGACTCATTGGAACCTTGAATATCTCCTAAATCCTTTCAGGATTTAAGGGGACCATAGCTGTTAAAATTAAGATCTTTCCAAGAAAGATACAAACTTGCAGAGCTGAATTGTCAGATATATGGGTAGAAACAACAGAATTATACCTGTATCTGATGATTCAACACTAACAATGGCTGATGTTCGCCAGTCCGATGGATGAGCTGACCAATATCCAAGTCTTCTGCCAATATCAGTTGGCTGGTCTCCCACAATACACGCATCGAATATCATATGAAAATGTGTTTCATGCGATATTACTGGTGAGTATGGCCACCTTTAGAAAGAAATAAAATCAATATCTCCAGTGCTTGCCACAGGTCTATCACAGCATCTAGAGCATTTCTACTAGAAAAAGGGGAAGGTCAGACTTACTACATATACCAACAATGCCAAAATAAATATTTCTCTAGGTGTATAATGTCTAGTAACCCATAGCATCTAATGAGCAGGTAGCTTTTACTGGTCACCTGTTTGAAAACAATCAGTTGCTATAGGATACGTGCCCCTAGGTCAGTGGTCCTCAAACTTGGCCCTCCAGCTGTTAAGGAACTACAAGTCCCACAATGCAATGATGGAGTCTGACAGCCACAGTCAGGCAAATGCATTGTGGGACTTGTAGTTCCTTAACAACTGGAGGGCCAAGTTTGAGGACCACTGCCCTAGGTAAACCATTCAACTTATAATATTTTAATGAGATTACGCTGTTAGAGGAGAGCCCAACTCTGGCTTGGTCCCTTTTCACTGCCCTCCCTCTCCCCTTCTGAACCTCACTGCTGGGACCCCCTAAACTGCCTCATTTGCTCTACCTATTTATAACAGACATGGTAGTGAAGCTGGGTTGGTGGGCACCATCTCTAAAAAAAATGTATCAACTCCCCTCCCAAAAAAGTATGTGAAATATGTTTCAAATTGGAGCTCCTTAGGGCTTTTGTTATGGGAAAAATATTTAGCTCATCTCTAATTATGTTATTCCAAAAATGGCACCGGCTCACTCCAAGCCTTTAGTGAGACAGTGATCTATCTCTGGGGTTTTAAAACCTAAAAGTGGGTTATATTCCATGGGATCAGTTGATGCTTCTGTGAGTTGGAATTGATGCAAAGCAGAGGGCCCTAGGACATGAGCAGTATATGCCTACCTTCTTCCCACCCCTCATGAACACAGTGCTACCAAAAGCATTGTCAAGCATAATGCTTCATGGAACTGCATTATTCTGTACATTATATAACTGTTTAAGGGTCACCAAAATATTTTGATTGCTTTAAGTTTAATAAGGATTTTGTCCCATGTGCTCACTTACAACTTGAGACAAAGGAAAAGACTATCAATGACAGCTATTTTTGACTAGTCAATGAAAGGCTAACATTTGCCAGACATAACGTTCATAATATTGATAATTTGTCAATTAATGGCCAGAACATCATCTGATTTGTTATTTTTACTACTTTATTTAATCTGAATGGTTAGTTGCAGGTTGGGATATCGTTCATCGGGCATGGGATAAAATCTTTATGTTTATGGTCAGCTTTCTGCTAATAATCTAAAACCACAATATGGCACAACTGACTGTGGTTAATAGTAAATAGTTCCAAATCGCAGTGAATTTGTGTCTTTTTTGATGCTGCTGCCTTATCTAGGTTCCTAATTTGTGTTTTCACAGTGGTTATAGCGGGTTTCAGAACTTAATTTAAATCAAGGTTCTGACATGACATCACAGTGCTTGATGATTTCACTCTATGACTAGTGATGGGCGAATCTCCCCAGTTTCGCTTCGCCGAAAAATTCGCGAATTTCCAGAGAAATTCGCGAATTGGCGAAAAATTCAAGAAACGAGTCGCGGCACGCTTTCGACACGCGTCGCGTCATTTTTGTTGCGTCATTTTAGTCGCGTCGTTTTCGGTGAAGTTTCGCTGGCGTTACGCAAATTTATTAGCCAGCGGCAAATCGTGGAAATTTGCCACAAATTCGCCCCTGGCGAATAAATTCACCCATCACTATCTATGACTCATTATGGCTCTATGTGTAAGTACTGCAAGTTTTTGCTTTTCGTATACATGATATGGCCAAAAGCACTCTAAATATGACATGTACACAATTGCAACACACACTTCTGAATTTGAAACTTCTGGAAGCAAATTCAATTCTTGGGGCTGAGTGGGTCAGCAACTACAGTACATGTGAGTCTAAAATCATGTCCAATGTCAAGCATCAGTTGGAGTATCTTTTTTTAAGATTCTCATTTATCCAGGTCATGGTATAGCTGTAGAAATAAATCAGATCAACTGGACTTGCTGTGTTTTTTTCCTTGAAGATGTTTCACCAGTCATCCAACTGTACTTGTACATATAATATATATCTTCTGGAATGTTGCTCCAATCAGAATAATCTGTTTATCATAATCCGCAAGGATTGCATGAAGTTAGGTGTTGATTGTATTAGCTTGATTGGAGCTTTGATGTGCCTAGAGCAATGATCCCCAACCAGTGACTCATGAGCATCATATTGCTCACCAACTCCTTGAATGTTACTCCCAGTGGCCTCAAAACAGGGGCTTTTTTTTTAATTTCTGGTTTGGAGGCAAGTTTTGGTTGTATAAAAAAAACTAGGTAGAGAGTCTCCTGTAAAATGCCAGTCCACATAGGATCTAACAAATGGCCAATCACAGCACTTATTTGGCATCCCCAGGGACTTTCCTTATGCTTGTGTTACTCCCCAACTCTTTTTACATTTGAATGTGGCTCACAAGTAAAAAAAAAAAATTGTTGACATCCTTTGAAAAGGTGGAGGAATTCATAAACTTTATATCAGATGGAAAATGCATTTGAAAAAGGCTGCATTCTTTCTAGAATTTTGAATAAGATACAAATAGTTTTATTTTTCCACCCAATTCATGAAATCATGAAATGTTGTATCACTCACTGCCTTGTGGCATTAGAAAGCTATGCAAGAAGATGGGAGGAGAACAGGGTGTTGTTCAGATTTGGTGTGTCATATCTATTGGCTTTCACAGCTCTCTTTTACTCAGGACTATGATCCGTAGAGTGTGATTAAGGGTTATTACCATAAGCAAATAAAGAGATAAGCACCTGAAGGTGAAAGCAAACAGCATTTTCCTTTGGTTGCAAGGCAAGGACACAGCGGCACAAACCCATACATCTAAAGGTAACACAAATAATATTTAGCATTATTAAAAAAAAACCAAAAAAAACATCATGTTCTTTTTAGAATTTCCAATGTTTACCATCAAATAAATTCCCAGTTGTGACTTGCTTATTGTCATTAATAATGCCATTTGCATTTAGGTGCACGTGAATTGGAATACATTAACTGCTTGATTTGCATTTCTGTTCCAACATGATTATTTTACCAACAGCCCTAGGAATCCTTTGCGTCGCAGTCAGGTTCTAGCAAAAGTGTCAAAATGCATTTTTTTTGTGAATTCTGACATTAGGCCTGGTGAGAGAAATGGGAGGCCACTCTCTTTGATCTGATATGAGATGTGATCTTAGAAATGTCTCTAGTGGGTCTTCCTTATTTCAGAAGGAAAGGAAACCTGTCCCTAAATGATAGAAATGCTACCAAAGAAGGTCTTACCTTGGTAAATTCTGACATTACACGAAATAAAATTGTTAAAAAGACAACCACAAGGGGTAGTTAATAGAACAAATAGGCAATGACACTTCGCCGGTGCATCACCAATTTACTAAGAAGCGTAGAGGACAATTCGCTAGAGAACGAGCTCAGCGTTAGTGAAGTTTAATGTCCTTTCACCAGCCAAATTTTCTCTCAGGCAAACGACAGTTACATCCTCCTCAATCTTACGCTAGTGACATCATATCTTGTATGCCAAAAAGTCACAAAAAATATATAGTTTTTATTTATATATTTTTTTAAACATTTGAAGCTCATGCCGCATTTGTTTTAGTGTGGGCTCAGGTCTAGGACATTAAAGGATCTCTTTTGTCTTTATTTTGCTTCCATGGACATGTGTTATAATAAGTGGCCACTTCAAGCAATTTCACCAACATCTCTAATAAAGACATATATATGATCTATATGTATATATATATCTATTTAAATTGACGTAAGTGTAAGTGTGTTAATGAAGTGTCGCTAGGAAGAAAGTAACGCTTTGAAATTTCGCTTACAATCTATCTGATGATTCAACATTAAAGTTACAATGTTTGTGTACCGTTCAACATGCCCAATCAAAATTTTCAGTCCTGCCAGATCGATGAGACAACCAATATCCAAGGCTTTTTACCGATATCAATATATTGGTAGTGTTTCTATGTTTTCCTGCATGTTTAATGTATAACATCATTTATTGTATAATGTTGCTGAACATGTTGGGATTTTATAAATGCATGCTATTGATAATGCCAATTGATAATAACTTCTGTTCAGTTGAGTAGGTTTTTTAGCTTCAGTCGAAATCTCTGTATAACCCAAATCCTCCTTAAAAATTTAAAAATTAGTTTCTTTATCCATTATAAGTGTTGTAACCAGGGGCTGTCAGGCTTTTATTTTGGAAAGGATAATCTTTATACTTTCCCATAAGTAAATAGTTATAGAAGATATTATTTTAGTCAAGAAAATGTGACTGTTCGAAACCTTTCACACCCAGTTTTGCCAATATTTACAGTGTAGATGTTATTGGGAGCATCATTTTATCCATGGTGATTCATCCAATATCATATATTGCCGTAGATACATAGATGACATTTTACTAATCGATATGTACTAAGTGATGTTGAGTTAAGTGGTTTGTTGAAATGTTGAATCATAAGGACTTTGAAATTAAAGTTTACCGCAATTCTTTAATTCTGTATTGACTTTATCTAATTTGGAGATTTGTGTGCATAATGGGAGGCTGATGACTGCAACTCATTTTGAATCAGTTAAAGTAAATGCTTGTCTACATCTACATAGATTTCATCCTTTGGGTCAGTTTTCAAGGGTGGAGTGTAATTATAGTGAAAGAGAACAAATTTTGTGTATGCAGATTCCCCCATGAACCCTCTAACCAGGATAGTGCCAAGCTAGCCTTTGTCACTAGTTCCCTGGCCTTGAGGGCAGAGCCACCTGCTTGGTTGTTACACCAATTCTTTGTTTTTTGTGCTGTGGAGTCATTTCTCTATGCTCTCCCACCGGTACCTCCCTTTTTAAGAGTCTCTAAGAACCTTGTGATCTCTTTCTTTTTGGGTTGTGACACTTTGTCAGTTTGGAATTCATGGAGCTAATGCTAAGAAGCCAATTCCAGAGCTAAGAAGAGCAGCAGACCTTAGTTTCTAACAATTGGAATTGGGCAAGGATAATAAAGAATATACTATCACCCAGTTACAGAAGAGTCCTTTGAAAGCAGTGCTTGGAATTGGAAAATTATGTCGCTAGGAATAGTGTGAAGTGTTTCCAGACTCATGTGATTTTGAACCTCAGCCTTTGATTATATGGGATCATTTATGTGGCAAGTAGTATTAAGTGAAACCACACAATTTTGCTTTGTGGGAAAAATTGCAAAACTAAAATTCTAAATTCTTAGAATTTCCCCATGAAAACTAAATGCATTAAAAAATTATAAAAATGCTACTGGCACTTTTTCCGAGCTAAACAAAATGTATGGAGAAATTCTTATAATGCCATTGGAGATGTTTTCCAATGCAAATTAATACATTTTATCCCTGGCACAAAAGATGCAGGAAAAATTAGGCATCTCCATCTTCATGATAATGCCAATGGCATTATAAGAATGCAAATTTCCAGCAAAACAGCCAGCTTGGTGAAATTCTACTGCAGATTTGTAAAAATATTTATTGCTGGCGAAAGCAAAACTGTTCCAGGAAAAAATTTTTGCACAATCTTATCGTTGAGTTGAACCTGTGGGTTTTAATACATAAGTGGAACCACTGGACCTTTTAAATAAAGGATTTCAAATAATCCCACATTGATTGTGAGGTATAAAGAAATGGAAGCAATTACAGCAAGAGATGGACATTTATGTGACCCCAGTGTTTATAGATGTTTACATGTTTATAAATAGCTATAATTATGTTTAGCAGTTAGAATGGCTAATTCTAAGTAACTTTTTTTATAGTTTTAATTATTTGCCTTTTTCTAACTATTTCAAATGGGGGTAATGTCCCCATCAAATGCTCTGTAAGGCTACAAATGTATTTTTATTGCTACTTTTTATTAGTCCTCTTTCTATTCAGGCCTCTCCTATTCATAGTCCAGTCTCTCATTCATGCCAATAAAAAGCTAAATATCTCATAAACCACAAATAATAAAAAAATAAAGCCAATAACAATTTGTCTTAGAATAATACACTCTGCATCATATTAAAAGTTAAGCTGAGCAACCCCTTCAACTTTATTTTTATGGTAATATCTGTATCTGATGCACTTGTCTCTCCTGGTGAAAGCGCCGTGTGTGAAACGTGTTGAGGAACTGAAAGCAGCCTTTTTTGATATGAAAATACTTTAATCTTGTAAGATCTTGACAATATCACACCTGGATCATGCACTTGTTCTGTACTTGTTTTCCAACTCCCTTTACAAACCTTACAATCAGTAACACAAAAGGAGTTATCTGCATGTAGCACATTTGACTTCTCCATAAGTTTCTCCTTTTATGTTTCCCAATGAAAGAATGTGAACGAGTTGTGTGTGGGCTTCATTTAATATGTTTGCCCTAGGTTTTATGGGACCTTTTCATGCTACTATATCGAAATGTGCATCTGCGTTTTTACTTCATGGAGAATTTATAGAACCTTAACCGTCTTTTAGTTTTACCTAAGAGGAGTCTAAATCTTTTTAAGATCTTTTAACGGTCTTTCTTCCTTCTCAGAAGATACAACTGAATTTGTGGTTTTTTAGGGATGTCAGATAAACAAACAGAGAGGGAAGGTAAATATATGAGACCACAGTTCTTTGTGCCTTTCTTCCCTTGTGGTGTCCCAGGGTTTATATAGAAATGAACCAGATAGTAGAAATTGGGACAATTTCACTTCAATCCGCTCTTTTTCCAATTTCCACCTTTTTTTTTTAGAAATGGTTGTTGATGGATGGGGAATTAATTGCATACTATTTTAAAATAGTTAAGTTGGTCAGAATTAATTGTATATGAATTAATGGTTTTAAAAGTGATTTTGGAAGTTGATTGTGGTTAATGAGAATTCATTTATATTTTTCTAAGGATCAATTCATCGGGGGGAGGGTTGCATAATTAGTTACATTGATTAACAAATGAATTGTTTACATTTAATGTGAATGAACTAAGCCACTGAGTGGTAGCAAACGAATAAATTGAGCACACAGCAATTTATTTCAATTCATTATTTTTTAACTTAATAACGCAGAATGGAATTCATTGATGTGATTAAATACACTGAAGCGCAAGCACTTTAAAAAATCGCACTGATTTAAATATTAATGAACTGCTATATATGATTACTGTTTGAATTTTTTTTTTATTAATATAAATGTGATCCAAGGGAATTTTTTTAAAGGACATTTTGTAATTGTTGAAGGCATACAGGGTTATTGTACTTTTTTTAAGAATAAATAAACCTTTTCATGCTGCTTCATTACAAAACATATCTTATGTAAAAGTGAATACAAATGCACAGGGTCGGACTGGGGGGCCAGGGGCTCATGAGATCCGGGGCCCATCGTGTTTTTTCCTGGCATCCCTCCAGGGCAGTCCGACCCTGCAAATGCAACATAGTGGCACTGTTCCTACACTGTTCCTACTTCCCAATCACCCCGAGCAAATAAGAAAATATAATACAGATATGGAATCACAGTCGCTCTGCACTAGCGGGACACTGGTTAAAAAACCTGGTGGGCCCCGGCCCCCATATATCCCACCAGACTTGCTCCCTGCCCTGGACACTGCACTGTTACCACCCCATGAGGTAGAGTCCTGCAGTGGGTTGGGTACACGTGGGTTACCCACTAAAATCTGTGGTATCCAGCGCGTTGAGGGTAGAAGTTCTGGTTTCTGATATAGAAGCGGGTTGGCGGTTCTGCGGGTTTGCGGGTAGGGTGCGGGTCTTCTCACGATTTTTACTAATTTTTTCTGATCATGCCTACTTTTGATGATGTCGCTTCCGTACAGCACTTCCTGATTCATGATGGTCAGCGGCTCAGGGTTGCGGATAAGGTACTTGTGGTTTGGGGTCGGGTAGCGGGTCCATGTGGGTAAGAATGTGGTTTGCGGGTCCAGGTTGCAGATTGCAGGTTGCGGGAATGGGTCAGGTACGGGTTGCAAAAAATGGACCCGCGCAGGACTCTACCACTAGGAGAATAACTACAGAGGAAGCAGACTCTGTGGCTACAGGAGGGGCCAGGATGTATAGGGGCCTCACAAGGCTCTAATTCCTTTTTAAGTTCAATAAACATTGGTAAAACAGGTCAACCTCTAGACTGTTTGCTGTGGGGTCCATTAAAGGAGAAGAAAAGGCTTAAACTAAGTAAGCTTTGTCAGAAAGGTCTGCATAAATACACCACTAAACCCTAAAAGTAATGCTGCTCAGAGTCAAAAGAAACACAGCATTTCTTTCCTTCTATTGTGTCCACATGGACTTCTGTATCAGACTTCCTGTTTTCAGCATAAACAGTGAGGGCTAGGGCTTGAGCATGCTCAGTTTGCTCCTCTCTCACCCTTCCTTTTCCCCCTCCCTGCTGTAATCTGAGCCCCGTGCTGTGAGTGAACAGTGAGAGACTCAGACAGGAAGTGATGTCACACCAAGCTAATATGGTAGCTGCTATCCTAAACAAACATAGATCTTCAATGGCTGTTTACTCAGGTATGGTAAATCATTCTGCAGAATAAATAGTGTTATAGCTTGAACTATTGTGGTTAATCTATTGGCAATAAACTGCTTCAGTAGCTTTCCTTCTCCTTTAAAATCTAGTTATGTTATTTCCCTTAGACTTAATTCTAATCAAGTAATTCAGGTTCTTAGGAAATATTTCCCTCTGTTTTAATAAAAGTGATCCAGATTAAGATATACTTCATCCTTATTGGAGGCAAAACCAGTCTGTTGGGTTTAATTAATGTTTAAAATTGTTTTGGAAATTTTCTGTTATACCATGTGCCCACAAGGTCCAGCTACCCCCACTCAAAGCAGGCCTCCTAGTCTTCCATACTAAGGGAAAGAGAGAGGGGTGCTGACAAGGCTACCAAAATTTAAATCTACAACCCCCTATATGTTTTTTCTCATGAAAACCCCCAGTAGTCTATTGCTTCTCTACCCAGGTTACACGTCATCGTGTTTTATTCCATTGGGATGGTTTCTCTGTTATGAGTGGGTGTTGTTCAATCAACATTTTATAATGGCTACTTACAGCTAGGTTAATAATTACATATTATAACCAAATGAATTGCATATTCACATTTTATGTTCGTTTCTGTGTGTGCTTTTATTTATCTAAAGAGAAAATTAGCTTTTTGTTGATCCCTGCAATGTACCTAGCTTCTGTGGCATTTAATCAGCCTGTATAAAGACATACGGTAAAAATATTCATCATAATTTGATGTAATAGGATAGATAGAGAGCAATGACTTTCTGGCCATAGCTGGATACGGTAAT
>CM044434.1:5109840-5119998 GCA_024363595.1 Xenopus borealis | reverse complement strand
TGATAACTATGTTATAATCTAATTAATACTTTATTTACCAGTAGGTCTTTCCAGCTGATGCGAGTTCACCCATTCCGATTAGAAGAAACGAGGTTCTGCCTAAATATTTGGAAGGGGTTTGTTACAGTGAGAGCTGTGATGATGTGGAATTCTCTCTCTCAGTCATACATGTTGATATATTATAGCTTTAAGAAGGGCTTTTTCGCAAGTGAGGAACATAGTACATAGTACAAGTACATCTTGGAGTCAGGAAGGAATATTTTCTCCATCTGAGGCAAATTATAGAGGATTCAAATTGGGTTTTTTGTTTTCCTCTGGATCAACTAGCAGTTAAGCAGGTTAAAATAGAGTTAAAATGTTGAAATTTGTGTGCATTTTTTCAACCTAACTTACTACAGTACGTTACTATATATTGATTTATTCCCTCCATGATTTCCCCTGGCCCAGTACCTGAAAAATAGCATGTGCTCTCACTACCGAACAAATGAGAATGAAGATAGTAGCACTCTCCAGCAGTAAGTGGCCCTTTCTTAATAGGAAGTTAAATATCTTCAATGAGACTCATGCAACTTTCATGTGTCTTTGCTGGACTCCTTTCTGGGACAAGGTGCACAGGTCAATTAATTACAGAAAGGCTCTTACTTTAAAAACGCTTTCCACTGTGGCAGGGACTGATGTGAATAACTCAATGCTCTCTGTAATGTTCCACATAACTATAATGAAGAGAGGAGCTGATTTCCCTTTGTGTACCATAGCTGCCAACAAATTGAACACTGATGCATATGAGACCATACTGGCATAGCAAGATAAACAGTTTTAGTGAGACCCATTCACCATAACCCATAGGAGATAGTAAGGATAGCAAGGTTAAATTCTTTCTGAAACCATGTACTGTACATGTTCAGAGTGGACACATTCTTCATGATTAGAACTCAAACCATGCTCAGATTGGACACGTTCCTCTTGATTAGAACTCAAACCATCTACATGTTCAGCGTGGACAAGTTCTTCCTGATTAGAACTCAAGACATGTACATGTTCAGAGTGGACACATTCTTCATGATTAGAACTCAAACCATGCTCAGATTGGACACGTTCCTCTTGATTAGAACTCAAACCATCTACATGTTCAGCGTGGACAAGTTCTTCCTGATTAGAACTCAAGCCATGTACATGTTCAGAGTGGACACATTCTTCATGATTAAAACTCAAACTATGTTCAGATTGGAAGTCATGTACGTGTTCAGAGTGGACACATCCTTCATGATTAAAACTCAAACCATGTTCAGATTGGAAAGTTCCTCTTGATTATAACTCAAACCATCTACACGTTCATAGTGGACAAGTTTTTCCTGTATTGAACTCACACCATCTACAAGTTCAGACTGGACAGATTCTTCCTGATTAGAACTCAAGCCATGTACATGTTGAGAATGGACAAGTTAAGTTCTTCCTGTCTAGAACTCAAGCCATCTACATGTGAAGAGTGATAGCCGCCATGACATTAGGCATTTCAAATAATACTCAATACTCTGTACCATGGGCGCTGCCATGGGAGCACTTCTGCCATTCTTCCTCAGATCTGCCTTGTCTCCACTGCCAATGGCTGAATTTTTAGTGGGAGGTAAAATGATACAGTTCACTTATTAACATTTTAACTCATTCAAACCACTCATTATTATTTATATACATGATATATAGTATTATTTATTTATTTAGCGTCAACATATTCTACAGATTTTATACTGCGCACTATGAAGTGAGCATATGAGTTTACTGTATATTGACAGGAACCTAATGCTGAAACACTAATGCCACTCTTCCTATGGAGTTAAATAAGCTGAGCAATATAGAGTAACTGACATGGTGCACTGATTTATACAGACAAGTTTAATTAATGTAGTTATCAGTCATCAGCGACGGCACTATGTTAGTCAGCACATGCTACATTTTAATCCAACAACAGTACAAACGCAATGAGCAATGACTATGGACAATGTGATACATTTGTTGGCCAGGTAAAATATAAGTATTACTGATAAATATCATATATAATGGTGTTAGGTAGTGGGGGCCCTTTGGGGCCATTTTTTTGCACTTTGAACAATAGATTCTGTACTTTTTCACCATTTTGGAGCTCAGAGACCTGCAGTCTCCCGAGCCCAATCCCCCACCCCGGTATCATTCAGACACACAAGTTAGGGAGCAGTAGGAGGCATCAGCTCTAATGGGGTGCCATTCTAACCAACAATCTATGCAGGCAATATGTACATGGCTTGTCTGCGACCCATGAAATAGGACGAGAAGAAAAACTGAGTTTTCCTGGGGTGACAGTGCCTCTTAAATGAGCACACTCTTCCCCTTGTGTCCTAGGGATTGAGTACATGACCTCAAGTATACACTACCACATCTAAGCTAATGCCAAAATTTAATGATTTATACTAAACTATCCTTAGGTATTTCATTTGGCAAAAATGAAAAAGAAAGAAAATGAAAGCCTGTCCACCTTACCAGAGATCAGACCTTGTTGAGATGATGGTGGCTTTTCTTTTGCCCTACCATTGGGAAGGACTGATACAAAGTCATCAGATCCCAGCAGTGTTTCCTTTCCATCAGTGCTGAACCTCATAATCATGACAAGCCAAATCCATAATCCAAATCTATAATAAACTTATGCAGGAGAGTCAAGTGATGATGTAACTAAAGTAGAATGATGTCCTTTTATGCAAATGCTTTTAATAAATGTAAGCAGAAAAAAAACTGTTCCAGCCAATTAAAAGAAAGGCAAATAAAAGGCAGACAATATTTTGTAAAGTGCTGATGAAATAATTTTTGGAATGCATAGAATCCATAGTTTGTGGATTCAGATGACACAAAGTTTTTTTCTGAATCCCAAACCATATCTTAAACCTAATTTGCAAATTTACATTTGATAACATTAATTGCATCAGTTGTAAAAAAGAATTGTGGTTTTCTATTTACCAGAGTTTCATATTCACAAAAATTGATGTGAATATTTAAAATTCTTCTGATTTCTGAACTGAATACTTTTAGTGCATCCCTTGTACAAGTGATTGATGGCTCTATAAATGTACTAGTTTATCAAAACCTCAAGCAAACAGCACAGCTTTACTCATAGGAGTTGTCTATAGGTGTTGGGTATTGTGACATTACTTACCCTCAAGGAATTCCCTACCACTTCAATTGAACTGAAGAAGCCACTCAGATGAGTAGTGAAACATTTTCAAGAAAAACTATAATATCTATTAACCTTTGAATTAATTCTACTAGATGCTGGATATCATTACCTGTATCAATGAGAATCTTCAAAGAGAAGTTTTATTAAGTATTTTTTCAACAAAATGCTTTTTTATACAAGCATCTGCACAGGTATACAGTAATTTTGTTGTACTGTGCAAGTAACATAAATTTACATTCAAGGCAATTTATTTGATTAATATCAGCCATGAATTGATATCAATCTTGTACTGGGGTAACTGTGTCAGTGGCTTTATAGTAGCAGGGCTATAAAGCCAGTCTAGAGTAATGGCAGTCTAATAATAACAAATGCAGAAAGTAAAGCAGTAGGCAATGGGATGAAAGCTGGTAGGTTAGAGCAGGGATAGGTTAGGCTGGTTAGGTTAGATATGTGTTTCCATATAGGGGTATACGTTTTAGGGGGTTATGTTTGGGCATTGAGTTTACATAAACAAAGGAAGACCTAACACTTAGTTAAAGTTAAAATTAGTTGTTTTATTTTGCAGTGCGGCAATACCTAACTCAAACGTTTTGTTGTCATTTATCCTGCTGTTTATTTCTTCTAAGAAGGGCAAGGATGGGGTCTTTCATGTAGCTGCCATCACTAAGCAGGTAGCTGTAAGGATTTGGTTAAGAAGAGTTTGAGAATATTTATTATTTATTTTTTTTTGCATAGGTTTACTTATTGGAAAAGTGTTTGTGTCCTCTCATATTGGTTAACTGCCTACCTTGTCCCACAATTGGATGATAGGACAGAACCAAAAAAGATACAGTATGCTGTAAGTTACCTACTTCACTGCAGCCTCTCCAACATAGTGGAGAATGGTTAGGAAAGAAGGAATGCAACTTAGCTGGTGTGTAATACCAACATTTTAGGGTTTTGTATATCTGTACTTTTTGTATCATGTTCTGAGCATACGGAGGTCCAGTTGTTATCTGATTGAGGCTGACTTAGTATAGTGTCCCATTTAATCATATATGGGTGTCTTGAAAGCATATATGTTTTAAAGTCATAGGGTATTTGGAAATCACTGGAAATGGGGAGCAGTTGTTGGAAGACACCCCAGCTGAATTCTTACCTACTGTCAAAGGGCCCATAGCACTTGCACTCTGAGAAATGGACACGACTTCATGAAGATTAAGCGACACACAAAGGGCAGCAACCTGACACTAGCCTTAATGTAAAGTCATAGATAAAACATGAGCTCATGAAATTGTCTTTGGTGGGTTAAGAGAATTTTTTACAATGGACTCAAAGGCCATGAAGACTTGTATTTCCATTCAAGTATTAATACCAGTAACCTTGTATTTTTGCTTTGTCAAAAAAAAGAAAATAACCCCATGGGCCTTTCTGGAAATAATGAAATCTTTTAGGGCTGTCTCCTGTCTCCTTTGTTGTGGAATTCCAAAGTCTTCTGCCCTCGGCAGAAACACCTATTTCTGTCGCTAATGATGAAACCTCCAGTTGTCTAATCAGAAAAAATTATCCTGTGGCCTCTGGGAAAATCTATTTTTGTTAATAAGGTTTCTGGAGAGTCTTTAGACAAGTTCTAGTTGCTTGTACTTTTTTTTGTCTAATGATAAAACAAGTATCAAGTCTTTTATCCGGAATGCGTGGGACCTGGGGTTTTTGTCACATGAGAGCTCTCACCATAAGTTGGGTGGTTATTTGTTAAAGTCTAATTTTTTTTTCTCATTTGCCTTCAAAAGAGGAAAAACAAATTGTGAAAAAATCGTGATTTTTTTTCAGGCTTTATTTATCTCTGCTGGGTTTCCGAAAAAGTTTTGGTATTCAGTGTCAAATCCAAAAAAGTCAAAATATTCGGGCTTCAAAACGAAAAAGTGCAGCATACAGATTTTTTAGTTATTTTATCAAGTTTTTTCCTGCACAAGACATTTTTGGTGAAAAGTATTGATAAATAAGGAGAAAAAAATCAGTGTGGATTTGGTTGGAGTAGTTATCCTTTCTGTGCCCCTTGCTGAATCTGGTAGCCATTTGGTTTGAAGGTGGAGTTTCATGCCCATGCAAGCTATGATTTGTAAGACAGAGCATAGTAAGATAGGTTGAAAAAAGACACACATCCATCACGTTCAACCTTAAGTACATATCTAACCTGCCTAACTGCTAGTTGATCCAGAGGAAGGCAAAAAACACTCCACTTGAAGCCTCTCCAATTTGCCTCACAGGGGGAAAAAAATCCTTCCTGACTCCAAGATGTAATGGGACCAGTCCCTGGATCAACTTGTACTATGAGCTATCTTCACTGTAAACAAACACCCTTTCAGAATAATAAGACAGAACACTCTCTCGCCTTATCACAGAAGCTTATTTTAAACATTTGTCTCTGCTGCTAATTTCTTCCTAGATCTAGATAAAATCATAGATCAGTGCTATCAGGAAAAAACAAAAAACAGAACCTACTGTAGCTCAATATTATTAACATTCAGTGCAGTCACCAGTGTGTTACAACACAAATCTATATGTGTCTTGAACCATAGAATTTGCACAGATATTTCTTGTGTATTTGTAATTGCTACAGTGATTTTTACAACGTGCTATCTCCAGAATAAATTATAATTAAATAAAACCAAGTGCTTGTAGTGCTTTTTTCACAAGGTAGACAGGGACCAAACCCCCTGTTGTAATTTGCATGTATTTTAAAAATAATAAATAAACCAATTGCACTTACATAAGCCACACTTCTGAGCACATATCAAACAATCACTTTCTCCAGTGTCATTGTGCAGATCATGGAGGTGAACCTTTGCAATAGAAACAGATGAATTCTGCTGGTGTCTCCCTCTTCTGTATGTTCCACCTCTGCATCAACTCACTGCTGCAACTGTCAGTGATGTCATTACCTAACGCGTTTCGCTGAGGACAGCTTCTTTAGAGGGCTATCTAATGTCTCAGCCATCAATACTGATTCAGGGAGAGAATTCCACATCTTCAAAGTTCTTACAGTATAAGAGAGATAATAATAATTAGAGAGAACCTTATTTCTTCTTATCACAGAAGCTTGGGAGAAACATTTGTCTCATTGGAATATGCCTACAGACTTTAAAGGGCAAGGAAAGTGTAAAATAGAATAAGGGTAGAAATGCTGTATTTTGTATACTAAACATAAACATGAACTTACTGCACCACAAGCCTAATCAAACAAATGATTTATGCTTTCAAAGTTGGCCACAGGGGGCTGTCATCTTGTAACTTTGTTATACATCTTTGTCTGACACTGGCACTGCACATGCTCAGTATGATCTGTTTGAGTTCTGCATGGCTGGTAAGTAAGGCTGGGGCTCCCCCTGCTGTTCATAAGTGATTGTTTCCCTGCCAGAAGCACTAAATGAAGGGAGAATTTCACTGCATACAGTCAGGTTTCTTATAAAAACGGTACACATTTTATAATTAAAGTATATTGGAGACAGATTTCTTTTTCATTAAAGAAAGTAAAAATGGGATTTTATTTCTTTGCCTTTCCTTGCCCTTTAAGGTCATTCAGGAATGCTAAGTGATTTTTTTTACCCACTATGTAGCATTAGTCCCCAGAATGTCAGTGTTATTTGCACCTGCTGCAAAGTTGTGCCTTTTGCAATTGTGCCCAATGTGTCAGAATAGTGATGGGCGAATCTACCCCATTTTGCTTCGCCGAAAAATTAGCGAATTTCCAGCGAAATTCGCAAATTGGTGAAAAAATTAGCGAAACACGCGTCACGTAGTTTTCGTCGCGTCAAAAAACGACGCGCGACTCATTTTTTTCAGCGAATTTTAGCCAGGCGAATTTTTGCTGGCGTTTCACGAATTTATTTGCCAGTGGCGAATCGTGGAAATTCACCGCGAATTCGACCCTGGTGAATAAATTTACCCATCACTATGTCAGAACAAACACAAATAAAAGTCTGTTGCTCTTAATGCTGTAACCAACTGAAGTAACCTTGAAATTACTGCCAACAATGAGGATGGTCATAGCTCCAAGGTTCACATGCCACTCTGGCTATGAATAGAATTTTCCTTCCTTCTCTTCCTTTATCTAGGCGAATAATAATTCAATGCTGGTTTATTCAACTAAATATAGACAATATTCTAATATTGGTCTGGAAAATCCATCTGAAAAGGTTTGTTGCACTTTCTAGGAATAAGAGCATTAATATATTTTGTAGTGCATGTAGAGAATTTGTAGAACTGTCATGATTTGACGTAATTCACAAGATGGGGAAGGTGTAAATGTTCGATAAGACATTACGCATTGCAGTACCCTTATCTAGCCTCTTTGCAAAGCACATACAATAAATCATTAAACGTATGGAGGGAGACAGAGATAAGACTCTCACATGGTGTACACATGTCTGTCCCATGCAAATCTAACACAACCGTACACCATTCAGGCAAATTTCTGAGATTCTGTGTGAAGATATGAACTCAGAAGCAATAACATACATTTCAGAGGGATTTATGCAGGATGATGAATTAATAAGTGTAGGAGGGTAAATGTTTTTCTAACCTTTAGGTCCTTAAGTCTCCAGGGATTATGTTAGACTAGCTCCTTCTTTACTGAGGTGTAGAACTTCCCCAGAGGTTATGTCCACGGTTGTTTTGCCTCTTTTTGGTGCACCCACTGGCTTGAGGAAGTGGGGTGTTGCTGTTACGGCCTGAGAAGGAGGTAGGCAGGGGCACTGTGCCAATGAGGCAAGTTGAGAAATTCACCTCAGGTGGCAGCACCCCACTAGTTAAAAGGGGAGGCAAAAATGCTGCTCCTGTAATTTCAAAAGCCGAATAGGCTCTTCTAGCGCGCAGAGCACAGTTGCCTCCTGGACCCACCTGGACCCCTCCTCTGATGTTGTGAACCCACCCTTGACCCCCTCCAGCAAATAAAGGTGAGTGTACAGGGAGGGGGCATCAGCAAACTGCCTTAGGTGCAGTGGTGTTTATTGGGCTGCGGCCGCGTGAGGCAGCAGACCAGATGCCATCCCCCCCTTCCTGCTTGAAAATCAGCATCGGTGCGGGTCAAAGGGGGGAGCGGTATCGCTAGTGCATTGTGTGCAATTGTGCTCTCTGCACTGGCGGAGCCAAATTTCCAGGTTACAAACCAGAAAATCGGCACCTAAAGTCACAAGAGGCAGCTTTTTGCCGCCCCTTGTAACTGGCTGCTCCGTCCTGCCTGAGTCAAGGTTCTCACCTTATCTCATGGCAGGAGCGGCCCTGCTCAGGTGGATGAGGTAGGCCACAGTATAGGAGAAGCAACTGTCCTGATTTCACTTTATGACAGACAGCTAGGATCAGGAAAGTTATTGAGCAACTGCAGGTGGTCATACTGCTGATTCCCTGATCGATATCTGGTGGAGATATCTGGAAGCTGTAAAAATCCCATTGGATAGCTGACTGCATCTATGGCCCATGATCGGATCAACCCGATACCCACCTCAAGGTGAGAATATCAGGGAGAGATCTGCTCGATTGGCAAAATCCCCAAACAAGCAGGTCTCTATGTGCATGGGCACCTTAAGGCTCCAATGAGGAGATTAGGGAGGGTTAGTAGCCTGTGGCACCTCTGTTGCCATTATAGGGACCCGAGCAGTTAGGTTCAGGATTGGGCAGATCCTGGAATAATACACCTCTGCGGCAGGGCCATATTTATATTAAGGCACCAAAGGGCATATGCCTAGTGTGGCAGGTTTTGGGGGGTGGCCTATAATTTAATTCTTTGAAATCTAAAAAAAAAAGAATCAACCAGCCTCTTCCAAAGATTTCCATTGGAAATCAGGTGAAAGAGCTGAGGGGTGAAGGGTAGGGGGCCAAGTTGGTTCGCGGAAGTGACGTCATGCGCACAAGGTGAGTGACATCACTTCCACAATGTCCGTGCGTGTGACATCACCCACACGACACACCATGCAAAACATAGGGCAGCATCAGACCTAAATACAGTCCTGCTCTGTGGGCTTTGCCAAGTAATGGAGAGTTGGTGACCAAGAGAAAGGCTATTCTACCCAAATGAAAGTCTGTGATGTGATGAAGGATAAATTATGAGTGCTCTGAACATTGTTGACCTGTTGCAACTTGAGTCTTATTCTGTACAACCATGTGAGTGCACACTCATCTAATTGAGGGGATTAACATTCTACAATTTGTGCATCTGTTCAATAAATCTGATCCTCTGTTTGTAAGAACCACTGGCACCCAAAGTTATTGAGAAAAAGTGAATGCTGTGTACTTATTCCAGAGTTGTATCCATTCCTCCATCCCATAAGAGAAGGCCTACCTGAAGAGTCAGGGTCTATGAATACTGGTGCTTACTGGGAGTTCCTGTTATATCAGTCTGCTGATTTGTGGTACCCCCCCATTCACCTGTTACTGGAGTTAGTGTGATTTCAATAGGGAATAAGGCACTTTGCCGTATATCTATAATAGACGTGTCCAAAGTTCAGTGTTCAATAGTGATTCTTCTTTAAGAAACATTTTTGATATTATACAGATTCAGTCTTGGGCATTAAACTGCCATTGTCATTTCACAGTTCCTCTGATAATGTCTTGATATGGTTCATGGTGTATGGTACACACCCAGAGCCGAAAATCAGCAAAAGTCTCACAGTAAACAGAACCGTACTGACATTTGAACCAATGCCAGCAAAATATTCATCTATTGCTCAACTCATCATAAAAAAACGTGGTACAGCAGAACTAAATCCTCAGCTAGGGAAGCCATAGAATGTTGGGAGGGCAATAAAGATAAGATACAGTAGACTAGCTATACACGTTTAAAGATGTGTATTTTTTTTTTTTTGAACAGGGAGAAGATATAGCATAAACAGACTCTGAAACAAATGTTGTGACTGATTTGTAGAGTCATACCATGTATGCATACATATACATAGAATAATTTAGAGGAATTCATATCTTCCTGG
>CM044434.1:5079316-5105221 GCA_024363595.1 Xenopus borealis | reverse complement strand
ATGAACTTTTAGGCCTGGGTAGTGTACCTTAGGATCTCCCACTCAAGCTGAATAGCTGCACAAAGCTAGCTGTGCAGAATACATGTCTCAGAAGATAGAACAGGCATCTACTGTGTATTAAGAGACAGAAACCCTCCAAGAGCTTTGAAAAGGGGTACAGAGTAACTGTGGAACCTATAAACTTGCCATACACTGTATGTTTAATTTAATTTCACAAAGTCTTCCCTGTCATCAATATTTTAACTTAAATACTGCAGTCTCAGAACCACCATAAAACTGTTTCATTATTTTATATTTATATTAAATAGTCCCAACACCTTAAATTTTATTATTAACATCGGTCCCTCTCCCAGTTGTGTTCGAAAGTACTGGACTTCACCAGGCACTAACTGTAGAATAGTTGACTAATGAAACACAGGGGACATCTCCTTATTACTCATTCATATCAACTTCAGCAGTAGGACTGGGGAGAACACCAGAATATGTGAAGGAAACCTGTGTAAACATGGGAAGAACAAACTTCATGCAGATATTTCCAGTTCTGCAAGGTAGCAATTTAAACCATGGCACCCCCATGTTCTACTTGTACAGAAGATATTTAGAAAACTGTGATTGTACATTTTTCTTTGGGTTTGCAGGACACTCACTTTATGTCCCATTTAACCATCACATAGAGCTTGAAGCTGAATGAGATCACCACATAGGCATCTGTTTCCATTAGCATGGCGCATCCTTCACTGGATGGTGATCTGAGCAGAGACAACCTAAGCTTTTGAAGAACTGACACCTGCTCTGAGTATCATGTTATCCCGTTGCAGAGTCTGGTTAGCAACATTGATGGGAGAAAGGATAAGGTGTCAACTACTATGTTTCGTAAGAGGATAAATAAAGCAGAGGTTAAATGTTTTTTTCCTTTAGTCACACGGCTTGCGTTAGTGCATCAAACTCTGGACATATTTACATGCGCCCTGGTGTTGATTTTACAGATTAATATTTTTTATACACTGAGGGTTTAAGTTGTATAGGTGGGTATTAGAGTATTATAATAACATTACTAAAACGTCAACCATGAAGAGACTATTAATCTGAGAACAGAGCATCAAAGTACTTTAATGAGCTACTACATGCCAACAGTGGTGACCATTTGGTCACAAGGGCTAATGACAGGAGCATACATTGAAACCTTGAAATGCCTTCCAGAAGAAAGGGACACCATATTGTGTAGGCTCAGCTGGTACTGGATATAACCATGCCCCAACTTGAAAAGAAACCCTTTCAGTGCTATGAGGCAATAAAAAAGAAATCTCATCTAGCCTCCATTCAAAAATGTGCTTCAAATTGAATAAAAATTCCATTATGCCATGTGCTCTCTCCAATAGAATGAAAACAAACTTCTTTGCCTTGCAAAAACATGACCCTATTTATAAGGCTTCACGGTAGGGAAGTGTTTAAAAAATATTATTTTGAAAGTGAAATAGTAATAAAAATACTAGATACCACCATTATTTTATTAGTATTTCAAATATGAAAAATATTTTGAGAAGAAAGTAACATGTGGATGACTACTCTTGTCCATATGTTCAACAAAAATGTCATCAACTGGACATGGCACATAGATTTTGCCATGAATAAATTCCAGTGAGGTTTTTTTTGTAGGCAGTGATGCATTTCATCATAAACAGGGGGAAAGAATGAAAAAAAGTTACATCAGCCATATTGGATAGAAATGGTTTCCATTTCAAGGACAACATTGAAAAACTATAATATTTTTAGAATGCCCCCACATGAACCTAGCTGATGACTTATAGCTTCCAGTCTGCAATTTTCTCTATGACTTCATACTAGGTGGTTGGGTACTCAAATCATAACAATGTTCAATCTGCTATCATGGGGTACAAGTAGAACATAGGGGTGCCATGGCTTAAATTGCTGCCTTGCAGAACTGGAAATATCTGCATGAAGTTAATTGGTTTCTTCCCATGTTTACATATTCTGGCATCCTCCCCAGTGAACTGAGTGAGTAGCAAGGAGAAGTCCTCTGTGTTTCATTAGTCAAAAATTCTACAGTCAGCTCCTCGAGTACTGTATTTAGAAAATCATGGCTCTATGGACCCCTTGGAGGGAATGGCAGATAGAAAAGTAGGGAATAATCTACTACCTGTTGCTGTTCCTTTCTGACTTCTTCCGTTTAAGTTCCATTTTGAGGTCCAATATACGACAAGGATGATGGAGGTGCATTTTGAAATTCACCCACAAAAGACCTTAGCTGTACTACTGTTTGTCACACCATGATAGCAGATTGGACATTGTTGAGATTTGAGTAGTATGAAGTCATAGAGAAGATTACTCCCTATTTTTCCATTCCCTCCAAGGGGTCCACAGAGCCCTAGAAAATTGTCTTTTTTTGCCCTACCCTGAAACTAGTCATGCTTTTCTAAATACAGTACTTGCAAAAATTCAAAATGCATTTGATTAGCAAGCTCTAGGAGTCATTAAAAAATGTAAGTGTGAATGAAGTTTGTCATGGTACTCAAAAATATTCATAAATGAAATTGTAGCCCCTTTCCAGGTTTTATGCTTCACAATTGTGTCTGATGCATCAAAGCAGATTGGGGGTTGCATTTTTAAAATGAGGGTTGTGGGTGCAAATCTGCTGCAACTCACTGTGGGATCTCTGAGATAGCCCCAGGTCTTGAGTGGCAGTAGCTTCAGACTTTCTCAACATCAGAAGGTACCGTTGTGCACCATTCATCCAAGGAGGTAGGAAGCAACCATGGGGAAGTGCAGGGGTGTGTTTGGAAGCACATGCCTTGCACCTTAATGAATTATATCAATCTCAACTGCAGCCATTTCTGAGCACCTTTCACTTGCTGTTGCATCCATAAATGACCCCTTCTTTTCATTGTTATTCCATAACGCTGTAGGTTCTGAATATCTTTCCATTGTATAGGATGAATACCAAGATATTTCATATTGTAAGTAATGTAAGCAGGACATACTGTATAGGTCTCTTACATTATTACATAGAAAATATCCCCTAGCAAAGTTAATATCCTGCCAATTGATCTGAGGCCACTAAATCTTAGTAGATCAATCTGACATTGTGTAGACCCCTCAACCTTTTAATCAGTGCAATAATTCACACTTGATTTATGTCTCCTTTTTACTCTAATTCAAGCTGTATTTCAATGGTTTCTTTTAGGGCAACTTGCTATTTCTTTCTCTAGGTATTGATATCCATTTGCATGTTGCTGATGTAGCACGTGATAAATACAGAACTGGGAACAGCCGACCCCTGCTTCAGGGAAAGAGTTGCTCCATCCAGTAGCAATTAATTATGTCATAGGCAAAGCTGAAAAAAATAATTCCATTAATTGACAAAGATGTAAAAATCACCAGGACAGTAGTGCTTGTCTGTTTCTCTAAAGCCATAACGTGTTTAATTTAATTGAATGGATGGCTTCTACGTTCCTGGACCTCATGGTGCATCGTGAGCACATAAGTAATCTCATTAGCTTCCCTGAGAAACACCAGTAACAAATAGAAATAATGTTAACGACATGATCCCGAATCCGCCTGCTGCAAGAAATTATAGAAGTAATGCACAAAATAATTGCTTCTTCTTTATTGTGTAGTGGTATCATTACAGTCTACCAATCAAATGTGCACAGGACATAGCTGTGAGAAGGGTTGGTGGGTAGACCTGGTGATGAGTAGTGTGTATTGCTGTGCCGGCCAAGTTTCCCAGAGGTTCCATACAATATAGGGAATCCTGCACCCTAAATGTGTCATGCTATCTCATGTCTCTGTGTTGAAGGGCTTCCAGTTTGCCCAGTGCTGGACTGGGGCCACACCAGAACACTTTAGATGCCAACTCCACTCTCCAAATTATTATTCCTCCTGTCTTCACTCAACTTTGTTATTCTCTTAAATGCTTCTCATTACATACCATCATTTTTCCTTACCCGCATTCCTCATATATATTGGTCTCATATGGAAGTGGTGGGGTGGTCATGCTATAAGCACACAAGACCAACGGTTGGGTGAGCAGGAGGGACCAAGAATTTTTATGGTATCCTGTTGGGACAGTCCAAATGTGAAATTGCAATTTAAGTATTAAAATTGTGGGGCACACAGCTTGATAATGATTTTTGATTCCCGTGGCAAGTCTGTTTCAGCTATAGATGCAACCTGTTAGCGGAAACCTGGAAATATTGCCACATCTAGAGCAGGCTGTGCGGGTGTTTTGTGTTTAAGGGGTCTTTGGATTGCTACATCTTAAGTCTACTGAAAAGAAAACTTTCAAAACAATTGTAATGTTCTGCCTCCTATAAGGATTTATTTTATCTCAGCTGAGATCAAGTACTGTTTTATTATTACAGAAAGGAAATCATTTTTAAGAAGTCTAATCATTTGAGCTTATCTGAGATGGCATTCTAATATTTTGGATCCTTCTGGATAATGGGTTTCCGGATAATGCATTCCAACAATGTTGGACATATGTTACTGGGAAAGCTTTGGACCTGGGGTTTTGTGGATAAGGAGACTTTCCATAATGTTGTGCAACATGCGTTGAGGCTACTAAAAATTTCATATTCCACTAACTCCATCATTAATATTTCAGTGGCTCCGTGAAATGTTGTCCCACTGTGTAGAGTAGGAAGCGGCACATTGTATAATAAATAAAAAAAGATACTGATAATAAAGGACTTTCTAGTCTTTATAAACAAAGGACATTTGTATTAATGTATGGATAAAGGCTTGCTTTGAAGGGGTGACATAGATGGAACAATTATTATTTTGATATCAGGGGAAGAAGACATAATAATGATCCATTGAACTAGAGTGAAATGTTATAAGCCATCTGAACCAAATGTTTAGGTAAACACCCTCATTAACAGACGAAACCCTGCTCCTTGTTTCCTAGATCAATTTCATGTTAATGAAACAAGCTCGCTGTGCCACCACTTGCAGATCAGAAAGGTTTGTGGATTCTTAATAGTAATGCATTTCTCAGGTACTCCCTAGCAACACTTTGCAATAAACTCAAAATTTGTTTTGCTCCGCATCTATTTTTTTGAAAAATGTTTTTGTTATGGAGAAACCAACGACAATTCAGGCAGCAGATTTTGTGACGGTTGGAATTCTGCACGAAAATAACAGCTTGGAAATGCATTAGGTTTAAAAGAATAATGCTTGGATTGCTAGTGGGCTATGGGGCAGGGTAGAGCAGATACAGTGTTGGACTGGCCTACCGGGATACCCAGGTGTCACTGGGCCTCTTGCTTCTAATGATTTGGCCTATTTCATGGTCATTCCCTATTTCTTTATGGGAACATAGAGGCTAAATAATGGAAGAATATAGTTGGTAGAGAAAAGAAACTAGGAGAATAAAGAGGTTTGCATGAGGAGAATCGGAATAATAGTTTGGAAAATGAGTCCTTAGTAGTGATGGGCGAATCTCCCGAGATACGCTTCGCGTATTGGCGAAAAATTCGCGAAACGAGTCACGGGACGTGCGTCGTTTTTCTGGCGGATTTTCGCAAAGCGAAATTTCGCTGGCAATTCGCGAATTTATTCGCCAACGGCGAATCGCAGGAATTTGCCGCGAATTCGCCCCTGGTGAATAAATTTGCCCATCACTAGTCCTTAGCCTAAGGTTTTCTGAAGCATTCCAGTCTGACACTGAACAGATACAACATGTGTGTGTCCCACAGCTAGTCATTCCACAGTTACAGATAGTAACAAAATCAATTCAGGTTTGTCTTGCCCAGTATCATTCGGGAATACTGCTTTGCTAATAACTGTAGAGATGCTTATTAAGGTGTCTGGCCATTTGATATATCTCTGGGACAATAAAATGCACAAGGAACTTCATGATATGAGGGTGGGTAATAGCTGTAGCAGTATGTATTTTTTTTGGGCATTACATAAAAGAAATTGGAGCTTTGTAGAAGAGTGTGAGGCATAAAGGCACACTTACTCAATTGTTCTATATCGGGGGTGTGACAGGTTGGCTGCTTGCACACATGACATTTGGGGGAATTAGTAAATGGTAGGCAGGCAGCACTGGACAAAGGAGCAGTAAGAAAGGGACACCAAGGCTCTTCAGAGAAACAGATATTTATTTTGCAACTCTTTTAAGTATCAACACTCACTTAATCATACACAGGGGTGAGCATTTCAGCATACAAACAGAAATAATAAAATTAAACCCTGCTCACTAGGCGCTACCCTCACACATTTGAAGAAATCCCTAACTAGACTTGGGCCCCATGTGGACTACCATCAAAACAAAACGCCTCACCCCTATACTCACAGGACTTTTTCACAATAGTTCAATTGTGCCTTTGGACACAGGTGTGTGGATGTTCCTCACAGATACAGTGCTATTTAATTTCAGCAGTACTGAATTCCATGGGGGGCAGGCTGGGGGCTCCCCCTTGTAGGACACCTTGTTTGAATCTTGTTTTGAATCAGTTGCATGTAGGGTTGCCACCTTTTCCTGAGAATAATACCGGCCTTCCTATATATTTATCTTTTTTTCCTATTAATAACATTGGGATCAACCATCAAAAATACCGGCCAGGCCGGTAAAATACCGGTCAGGTGGCAACCCTAGTTGCATGGCGTAGCTGTGGTCCCTCCATAGTGATTTGTTCTTCACCCTGTGCCCAATAACAATTATTTCCTGGAATTTAGCGATCTAGTATCTGTAACTGAGCACTGAGGGTTACAAAATAAAGAACACTGGAGCATGTGATAAAAATCATGAAATGTGCAGCTCTGCCTTTACTCATGTTAATGCATCAAACTGAGAGAGGATGAAAATGCTCCTATAATAAGGTTATGCTGCTCAACTCCATAAGCTGTATTATTATTCAAATGTATTCAAAGAGGTCCAGAAACAGGAATTAATTATGTCTAGTCATTCCCACACTCCATGCCATGTCGGATCATTACAAATACAAGCAGAAAATATTATTATTATCCTCCTTTATGTGTATCATGTACCCTGCGCTTGGTTTATTGTTGTTGTGCACTGCCTGGTAGATCCTATCCCTCATTTTTTTAAATCTGTTTGAATGTACACTGTGTTGTGTTTGTGTAATGAGCTTTAATGAGATTATTTCACTGGATTGTGTGTGTATTCTAAAAAAAAAAAAGGCACTTGGTATAATATTCTACTGTGAAATATTCCCATTTGGACAGTAGGTGTCTCCTTTTGCTTGAGGATGAAGAGCCACCGTTCCTTCGCTGGATGGATTCCTATTGGCTGAGTGAATTGGTGATGCTCCAGGGTAACCCCTTTAAAGAGAAAATCTAAGTACAGTATAGCTGTGTCTGTGCATCCCTTAGTGGAAAGCAAGCGGCAACCCTGAGGATTCCCATTGCAAAGCAGCCATGAGTGCGGTGAGTCCTTTCCCTCTCAATTAAATGCTTGTAATTAGCACAGACCTGGCTCGTTAGCAAATCACACAGCTGTCCCACAACTATTGCTAATTAAATATCAGCAGGTATTTAGGAAAACAGTATATTTTTGTCATATCAAACATTTTGTGCCAGTCGTGTATTCTATTCTAATTGTTGATGTGTTAGAATAAATTGCTTATCTGCTCGCATCTTACTATTGTTATGTGTCAGTTTTACTGTAATGCAGTATTTCAGGGGGAAGGCTTGTCTGTCACATCTTAAACCTGGGCAATTCAAAAACCTGGGAATTTGATGGTGCCCCTTATAAATTAATTTGCGTTTTATTGTTGCCTTGTACTGCCAGGTTCCCAGACTTGATCTCAGCCAAGGCACTACCTGCAGGGAGTTTATATGTGCTTCCCATGTTTACATATGTTTCCCCTAAAAACATTCCCAATAAAACTGACCCTATTGTGTGTTTGTGTGTGTATGTGTGTGCTTGTGTAATTGGCACACACATACACACACAAAGGCTTTTTAAAGAGGAAACACTGATGGTGCCGCCAGTTATTTTCGTTTGCTTGTGTAATTGGGACCATAGATTTTTTATTTAAATAAAGGATAGGAAAAACTGCTTATCAGAAATATTAGAAAAGTTAATTCATTGTTAATGGGCACCTCTCCGAAAAAATGTACCCTAATACAATTCTTTAAATGAAAGTCAAGGTTTAAGGTAGGGCAGAGAGAATTACCCCTAGAAACACAGGAGAAGATTGTGGGCAAATGTAGATACATAACAAATATCAAGGATGGCCAACAGCTATCAAGAAATGTAGAGAGCTATTGTTTAGCAATTACTGGGGGTCTTTCATTTGGACAGATTGGATTAAAGTACCCCCCTTTCAATGCCAACCCAACACACACACACTCTAATTCTGTGCAAATGTGCCAAGCAACCTCTTCTGTGTTTGAGCTCCTTTGGCAAAGGAGAAGGAGCAAGTATTGTGTAACAAATGGTACCAATTACAGCAGGTCTAAATATTTCAGAAGTATTGATACCCCCCACCCCGGTAACCCAGCATCTACTCATAAGAGCAGTGTGTGGCTCAATATGAATATTTCATCATTTCTTGGGGGAAAGTGGATAGGTTACAAAATGTCATTTACAGAGAGAGAGATACAGTAGAGAGAAAGAGATTGGTCTATTCTGCCCCATTAATAACTATTTTTTAAACCATCTGGATTATGTATCCACCACTTTTACAGTAAGTCCAGTCCTTATACCCATCACTCTTTGCACTCTTTCATTTCCCCCTTCATATTGTGACCCCTGGTTTTAGCCAGAATGCACTACTGGAAAATGTTTTCTTCTAAATATGAATATTTCCATCCTACATGTTGAGATTATTTGTGAAAGGTCAACATGTACTCCCAGGACCATTTGCCATTTACTTCATAGCTTCTACAAATCTGATAGGATGCTGAGGGGTCTGATACTAAAGGGTTCATTAAGGAAAACAGTGTGCAATGGGCAATTTTGGATGCAATTTGTTTTATTCTTGTAGCCATAATTCTGCATTTCCCCCAACAATGTAGCAGCATTGCCTATGTAGATGGATTTGCACTCAACAAAATTGGGAGTCATCCATTAAATTCGGTGCAATTGCTTTTACAAACTGGATTGAATTAAGCTGTAGTTGTCGGTGGTGTGGGGACAGTGTATTTCAGATGCTCAGGTCCTCATGTGTGTCTTTAGGCACAAGACTGCTGCACCCATTGGTGCAGCCCACAAGGTGAACCATGGAATTATCACCACTATCAAGGTAGACTTGTCTCAGGGGTGTCTAAACTTTTGGCTTTGAGGGCCACATTGGAAGAGGAAAAATTGTCTGGGGGGCCACACATGAAATACACAAACACTTTTGCTTTGTAAAAGTAAAGAAAACACACACAAACAACTACTACAGATGGAGCTATACACTAGAATAAGGGACACCTGGATATTAAAGAGACTTATTATTATATTATTATTACTAACTGGGCAATGGGCAGAGTCCCTCTCCTCCTATATCCTTTTCAACATGAGGTTTTCTCGGGAACTGAGCTTTTCAAGCTGGGCCGCATTCATATCCATCCTTTGCCGCATTTGGCCCTCGGGCCGCAGTTTGGACCATCATCAATTTCATCCATTTTTGCACAGCCACAATTGCTCTGAGTTCATAAATGAGACCGAAGGTGTCACCTTATTGCTCTCCAGTTGAACTATAGACTTGCAATCCCACCTTTCCTAGAGTTCCTTTATTTAAACAGCAAATGGGAGTGGAGCTGGTGCATGGCCAGGGTGTAATTAGGTGTACAGGTCCATAACTGGGCACGGTCAGGGACATGGACAAATCTTTCCATAATTCACCTTCAGGAAGTCAGCGTCTTCGGATTGTTCTAGTGTCTTGTCCTACAGACCTTCCTATACTTATACTCCTTCAACTACTATTCAAAACTATGCCATCTCTCCTATATGTACTCACATCAGGCCAGCTATTATGGCTGCTACTTGGCTTATTGGAATATACTGGTAACCTTGCTTCTGCTCAAATGTCAGCATTTCTGTGCTTTGCTGGTGATCTCTCCAGGATCTCTCCTCTGCAAACCTCGTTTTTGAATTTAAATAGAGCTTCACGCTTTGCCGTATTCAAATCAGACCTCTCGATTTCCATAAAATTCAATTAATGCCTGTGGATTTTCTCAACCCTTGAAAGGGATTTCCATAATATTTTCCATGAAGTGGCTGCCAGTCAACGTGCCTTTTTTTTCTCCGCTTCGTGCCGCTTTCTCATTAGGAGGCTGTGAAATCATAAAAGAACATTCCAGCGCTTATTAAAAATAGCATTTTAGAGCAGCAGAGAAACTTAAAATGAACAGTTTTATGTGCTCGCTGGGAAGTTGCTTATAAGAAACGTTGGTCTGATTTATCGACTTGTCAGTTTTTATCTCCCATCCATTGTGTGTGATCAATTGTAAAAAATTCAGCAAAATGCCTGGTATTCAATGATCCCTCACAGTGAATGTTTTTCTTTTTTAAAGGAACATTATGTACTGTCAACAATTATGTCGCTGGCATTATTGTGAGTTTTACTGTTCCTTTAAAACATCTTGGAAACTTGTTTTATCCCAGTAAAACCACTGCAAGTTTTTTTATTTAAAAAAATGTATATCTTGGTTTTCGCCATAAACACACCATACTCATATTGGTATCACCTGCTCATCCTCGGCTACCAAAACACAACATGTACTAAGTACAATTCGACAGGACCCCACACACACACACACACACACAAATAGCCAGTATACTGAGAAACCCCAAAACCATGCCAGAATGGGTATTCCCTTGTACTAGATATGGCTCAGAAGGCAAATCAGAGGTCACAGTGACCCTTTCAATAGCTGGCTATCATTTGTCAGTAGATATAGCAGAGTTGCTCCATGCAAGCTCTCATACAGAGTAGGGTGCCCTTACACACTGGTGGGCCTGCTGAACTGGAGCATTGTTGTAGATGTTGGATTACTACTGTGGTGAGTCAAAAAGATTTATAGAGCAGAACCATGAAATCAAAACTCATGACTCTTGTTGGTTCGCCCAACCTGAGTCACCAATGACTGTGTTATAATAGAGGCCAGTAGAGGCCAGACTCATTGGACCATGGTCCTTTATCTAGCTCTCATTATGCATCTTTGCTCTTTTCTGGGGTTTTTTGACAACTTAGAGTAGATGGTGACTGGACCATGCCAATCTTATAGCAGTTTTTTTTTTTTTCTAATTTGGCCAAATTACCAAATTAATTGTTGAACACAGAGGAAGATCTCAGAATAGAGACTGCCAAGGCTCTTCAGGAAATAGAGTGTCTGGTTCTAGAATTTATATGTAGACTGAAGGACGAGGAACTGCATGTTGGAAATCTACAAAATCCACAAGCTCGCATTCTTGCTCCATCATGATCACTAAAGATGGCCCTGAGCTGTGTTATACTTGGTAGCTAAAGGAATTTCAGAGAATTCACTTGGCCTAGTCATTATTTGATGCAGAGAGTCAGGGGTTGCACTTCTTTCATGCAAAGACAACTATATAGGTAGACAACTCAACGTGTGTGCAGACATATTTGCCATTTCATGCATTCTCATTCATTCATCTTATTTATTGTCCAGGGATACCTGTGGGCCCATCGGGGAACCTGATGATAAGGGCAACCTGAATAATCGCCATGATTCGAGTGAATTGATTATATCACTGATTCATTCTGCATTTCATTTTATACACTCTTGCACTATGGGGAACTGATAGACACCCAAGACAACTAGAGTAAATGTCCACAGCAATCATTCTTCAAACCATACAGTATATTTCCTTCACCTCCTGTCACAACTTCTCCTCTTCTGCATTATTATTATCATGTGTTCACTGTGGCCTTCTTTTTGTTCCTTTTTTGTGATGTCTTCCTATTTCTCTGACCTCTCCTCACACATTCCTTCTCCTCTTCTGCAATTTTCTCCTCCTCTCTGCTCTTCTAGCTTTGTTTCTTCCTTTTCTTTTTTTAAATCTTTCTCCCTCATTCTCCTTCCTATGCTTTCTTTCAGTGTCCTGTACCCTATCCTCTTCTCTTTTTACTCCTTCCCTCTATTCAATAATCACTCTTCCCTTCCTCAAACTCCATTCATTCTTTCTCTATAACTCCCCTCCCTTCCTACTATTTCCTTTTATTTTATACACTCTTCTATTCCCCTTTACCTTATACACTCCCTTCAACCCTTATCTGTTTTAGCTCTTATGAAATCCTCTACTACTTAGCATGAGTGTTTGCCTGGAAGTGAAGAAGCTTCAAACTCACTTGTAACTAGGAGAGGCTGACACAATATCCAAATAATCAGCCTGAACTGGCCCTAATGCATTGTGTAAGGAGGACTTTCACCTTTCTAGCAAACAAAAAAAATTAAAAAACATAATGATGAAGAGTAGCAAATGCTCTTAGAATAGTGCTGTTTACATCAAATGTACTGCTCCTTTAACATTAAATGCCAAATCAGTTATATTACAAGCTATCACAGACTCAGAGTCAGAGTACAAGACTCTTTAGCTATTTTTTATATACAGCACAGCCCCTGGTGGCCAATTAAGGGAGCAGGACTCCTCAACCAGATTTCTCTTGTGCTAATTAATAAGTGGCATATTTCTGAGTGGAACTATAATTTCAACCACTTGCCTGTTTAGTGGGATTTATGCAAGTTTGATATTTTTCATGTTTATGTAAAAATTATACCAAGCAAATATGAGGTGCTGCAAATTTATGGAGGCACATTGATTCAATAGTTGGCTTTGATCCTGAGTTGATCCTCCAGTTTCCCTCCACACTATAAACACTTACAAGTAGGTTCATTGGCCCCTGATAAAACTGACCCTAGTGTGTTTGAATGTGATAGGAAGGAACCTTAGATTGTAAGCTCAGTTGGGACAGGGAATGATGTGTCTGAATTATGTGATAATAATCTTTGCTTTTTAATAAAGCATAATAACACAACCAGCTGCAAATACAGTAGGGATTCACCAAATCCAGGATTCGGTTCGGCCAGGATTCAGCACTTTTCAGCTGGATTCAGACAAATCCGTGTACCTGGCTGAACTGAATCTGAATCCTAATTTGCATAGGCAAATTAGGGGCAGGAAGGGGAAATAATGTAACTGTTCATTCGAAAACAAAGAAGTAAAAACATTTTTCCCACTTTTCCTGGCCATAATTCGCATATTGCAAATTAGAATTCCGATTCGGTATTCAGCAGAATCTTTAACAAAGGATTTGGAGATTAGGAACATAAATGACAGGCTTTCAGGTAATAACAGTTATAAGCACACTCCAACACTAATCACCATGTTTTTGTTTAAGTTGTTGTTACTTGCAATACCAGAATTCCAGTCTCATTGTTGGTGTCTGTTAAATAGTGTTGACTGTCGAGGGTGCAAATGTGTGTCTGCTTTGGTAAAATTGGGCTACTGAAAACTGAGTGCCTTCTTCTAGATTCAGCTTCCCAGAAAGGGACCCTTTATATAACGGCTATTACCCTGTTCCCCCACTGCATGGATTTAGCCAGGTTCAACCACAGAAGAATTCTGGACATTTGTTTTGCTTGGCATCTGAGTTGCTAGAACCATTGCCCTATAGGCATTGCTTTATCCTCAAAATCCATTGTACTGGTGACCTCTGGTGACCTATTGATGATTTCCAGGGAACATCAGCTCTCCTGGAAGAAGGGATGGACAGCACCCAGTCAGTTAATTTGTCCAGTGTATATGGAAGGATTTTGTCTTGAATGATATCTACCCAACAGAAGGTCTACCCAACAGATACGTAAAGTCTAGTGGACAGAAGGCTTTGCCTGATATTATTATGGAAGTGGCTGAAACCAGAAGTACTGGTAATTGTGGTGTCCATATTGTAAAAAAAGCCCCATATGTTGTATCCAACAGCAATTCTCTACCAGTTCCACTCCTTAGGTGGCTGAGGTACTGTAACTTACTGAATATATGTATATATGTAATAAAGGTTTCTGTAAGAAATATAGGCAAGAAGGTTTCTGGGTATATCATTTTCAGTACAAATAGTATTATTGATCTGCCCATTTGCATTTATTATGAGGAGCGGGAGCTTTCATACTGAGATATCTCCTTTGTTAAATGAGAGTCACTCTGCGCCCACAATTGAAAATCTGATCCATGGTAGAGCTGAGGTGGAAGCCTATGTATATGGCTGGACATACAGGTAGATCAAACCTTTGGTTGATGTCCCAACACCATTCAACTTACTGCAGACCAGATATACCTGTACCAATAGTCAACTTTTCAGGACATAAATGACCATGGGTTTGATACCTTATGGGAGACACCTGTAGGTCCAACAGAGCCTAGGGCTTATTATGAAGCCGTGCCATCAATTAAAATCAGTGCAATTTTTTAACGTTGCCTGTTTGGAAGCAATTACATTTACAGAAACTGCTGATCCACAGATCCTTGTGTATCAGTTATATATCTTTTCATCCAGCAGCTTTCCAGTTTGCCATTTCAGCAATCTGGTTGCTAGGGTCCAAATTAAACTAGCAACCATGCATATATTTCAATTAGAATCCCAAGATGGAGTGTACCAGTGTACAGTACCAAAATCCCAAAAACTGTATTGGAACAAAACAAAATACCTGTGGTGCCATTGATGCAATTGAATCTGTGATAGATGTTTATTAATAGCAACGTTTCAGGTCTCTACTGGGCCTTGGCAATTGCATCACTTTTGCCAATGGTATTTAGTTTTGTTCGAATATATTTGAATAAGAGACTGGAATATGAATATGAGAGGGACTGAACCAAAAGATGAGGAATAAAAAGTAGTGATGGACGAATCTGGGGCGTTTCGCTCTGCCAAATTCATGGCGAAAAATTCATGAAACACCGCCGGTTTCTCGTTTTGGACACCCGTGTCCATTTTTGGATGCAGTCGTCATTGCCAGCGTTGAAAAAAAGGACGCCTGTGTCCAAAACAAGACGCCCCGAGCAAATAACGGGAAATCGTTATATATTTGTAGCGTTATAGAGCATTTGATAGCTGGAAAGTGTCAGAAGAAGAAGGCAAATAATTCAAAAGCTATAAAAAAAGACAAAATAAAGACCAATTGAAAAGTTGCTTGGAATTGGACATTCTTTAACATACTAAAAGAGAGTTTAATGGTGAACCACCCCTTTAATATTCCTCATAGAGAAGTTTATAAATCTGTATGTCTCTCACCCAATATTTACTTATTATAGGATAATTCCTTGGCCGGACATAGTCCTTGAGAGAAATATACTGACTGAGCACTTGCAGAAAACAAGGAGACGTGGGGATGAAGGTTTCCATTGGAAGCTGTGGTTGTATTGTCAGTATAATACTTCAAGCAGATATAATACATATAATTACGTCCAATGGCTCTTGAAAACACTATAGACATAATGGAGCCCATTAAGCATGAATAGGAAAATAATATAATGTGTAAAATACAAGATAATGTAATACAATGTGTCTCTAGACTAATAACATTTGCATGTAACTAAATTAGAGAAATAGCTGCTATTTTACATTTATAGATCACTGAATTAACAGTGTATCTTACAAAAGGCACATGCTGGGAGTATATGGCCCTTTCTATCACCAGGAATGGAGCTTCTGTATTGATTGGCCACAGATATTCCAAGAGATGCCGGAAGATATATCTATAATACACAAAATAAATCCATATAAACGGTGCTTGGTGATGTCATTGGTTCCGATGAATGTCATACGTGTCACATGACCTACTGGAACTTAACAAAACAATATACCCCCTGTTGTATTATATGCGATAGTTCAAAGTTCTGTGACCTGTAGTAACCTATAGCTAAAACTCTATTTTTACATGATTATTATGACTTCTTTTTCTTCAGGTGTATCCAGAAACCTGTTATCCAAAAAGTTCTGAAAGGCCATCACCCATAGACTCCGTTTTATCCAAATAATCCAAATTTAAAAATGATTTCCTTTTTCTGTGTAATAATAAAACAGTAGCTTGTACTTGATCCCAACTAAAATATAATGAATCCTTATTTGAGGCAAAACCAGCCTATTGGGTTTATTTCATGTTTAAATTAATTTTTAGTAGACAGAGTATGGTGATCCAAAGTACAAAAGATTCCGAGCATTCAGGATAACAGGTCCCATTCCTGTACAAAGATTTAGATTGTAGTGATGGGCGAATTTATTCGCCAGGGGCGAATTCGCGGCGAATTCCCGCGATTCACCGCTGGCGAATAAATTCGCGAAACTGTCAAAAAAATTCGCAAGAAAAAATTCGCAGCGCAAAAACGAGTCGCGCGTCGTTTTTTGACGCGACGCGCCGAAAACGACGCGACGCGCGCCGAAAATGACGCGACGCGTCGGAAACGACGCGCGTCAAAAACGACGCGACGCGCGTCAAAAACGACTCGTTTCGCGAATTACTGATATGGTAAACTCAGCTAATAGACTGCGAGGAATTGAAAAAAAAGAGTAAATGTGCTAATGGAATCACATGTTCTATTAGAAACCTGAACCACAAAGTAAATTATATGTATATATAAATGTATATCCAGGTGTGTTATTGTTACTAGAATAAACCCTGGGCTAAACGTTTTGAATCAGTCATTCCTGCAACAGTTATGTAGAATTTTACCTGTACTAAGGATGTGTCCAAATATTATTATTTCTGGAAAAATCTCACGCAAATCCCCACATTAAATAGAATAAATAATGTTCCGATGCACTGATGCTTATGTTGTTATAAACTGCTATAATCTACTGGAGATCCTTTCTAAACACTTGTGCCAGAGAATAGAATAAATAATCAATTCCCTGGGAAAATGGGATTGTTCCATGAGTTTTAGCTGAACTGAATTATTTGCATTCTTTTTAATAATAAAAAGAGATTGGGCTGCAGAAAGGCAACCCTATACCCTGTAGGTAACCCTGCACGTTCTTCCCCAGGTAGGTATAGGTATTTCCTATGCAAGAGGGGCTCTCAATGCAATATGCTAACAATATCCAAATATTTTGGGACATTTACAGTGTCTGTGTCCAGGACAGGGTGCAAGGTGCAAAAAATTTTTTGTGCACTTTGCACCCTACACTGCACTCTGCAAACTGGTACTAAAACCCTGTGTCTGTCCAGAGCTGCCTGGGCTTTTTAGTACTGTAAACATGTAGGCATCCCCCCTCTTGCCCCTACCTATTCCCCTAAATTGTGCATAGTCCAGGTATGCAAATTAGCAAGCATCAGTGGGCACATACTGTAATGGGGCCCTGTACTTACCACCTGCCATAGGGTGGGCATTAAGGATAGGGCTGCTTTACACCCACCAATGTTGCACATTGCAGCTTGCACCAGAATTTTTATCCAGTCCAAGATACAGAGTGCAGCCAGACCCCATATAGAAGTACTCTCAGCTCTTGCACTCCTTAGTGTTAGTGATGGGCAAATCCGTGGCATTTTACTTTGGCAAAAAATTTGCAAAACGCAGCAGGCATCTCGTTTTGGATGCAGGTGTCTGTTTTTGGACGCTGACGTGTTGGCATCCAGAAAAAAACAGACGCCAGTGTCAAGAAAACTGCCAGCGTCCATTTTTTTTATGTTAGTGAATTTTCACAGGAATTCGCCATGAATTCCAGCCTGGCAAATAAATTCGGCCATCACTACTTATTGTTCTTGCACTTCTTTCAGAATCATGAACCTTCCAGTGGTTCTTCCCTTGCAGTTGAGTCAAGTGAACCTTGGGCCATCTATTCATAAATGATGAAAAGAGATTTACAGAAAACAACAGTTCTATACAAAGAATGTATGGCGCCATGTTCAGTTTTAATGGCCGATATATAAAATCCGGTATTTTCAGACCATGAGAGAGTCATGAAAAATGGTGCTGCAGCAGATAAATAAGGATGCAAATTCAAGGAATGTTCCTTTGAAGAAAACCCCTACAGTGTCTGAGCACTGCCCTTCAATCCCTCTTAAGCCTTACAATGAGACACTAATGCATTCATATTTAAACATGTCAAGAGACTTATTTGTCTTTAAAGTGATGCATTATTTTTTCTTTATGCCAACACCCTCTAAAAGTCCAATTAAATAGTCTTCTATTGTTTGTGTTAAAGGCCAGGAAGAGGAGAGCTTTCATGTCTATTATATATTGGCGCTCTGTAAAACACTATATTTAGTCAGATTCAATAAGTTGAATGGGTGTCCACACGGTTTAAAGAGTATATTGTGTATAATTCACATAACTCTTTGGCATTTATAGTAAAAGCTGCTAAATGCTCGGAGCCAAGTCTTGAAACAACACAAAGAAGTCTTTGTAGTGAAAGTCACAGACGTGTCTTGTCTAAAATACATATTTGGTAATGAGAGTGCCTAATAGACAGCATTAAAAGGAATTCCAGACTTTTAATAAAGAACTAAAAACAGTGGTTAATATATTAAATCATGTAAAGACAGGGTTTAAGGCAATTCTGGGGGAAATGATATTACACGGTTACATGTAGAGTCAAGGTAGAAATGTTGCAGGAAATAACAGGAGTCTCACGCACATAATGGAATCATGGAATCTCTGGGTGGTGAGAACTCCAAGTTGTTAGTCAATGTCAATACTGCACTGTTTATGTCTATGTGGCTACTATAACCTAAGTTATGGCTTGCCTAAATGGCATTGCTTGCTTCTGCTGGATTTTTCTCTAGTTTTACCAACATTGGTCAAGGTTTGATTTCCATTCTAACCTCATTATAAGAATAGCTGGAAGCATACTGGAGGTCTGCTCAAGAAATGATTTGCTATTCTATAAGGTAAGGCTTTGTTTGACCTTGCACCAGAAGCAAGGACATGTGCTTCCACTAGTGGTCAGTGTCAATAAAGGCTATGCTTAAAGGCATGAGTACTGTAAACCACGGGTCAATGGAAGCCTGAAAAAGTTCACTATGAAGAACCAGGCCTTTTGGAAGAGTATAAGGGCTTTTTACTGGACGGTTCTGACTGCACTTGAGTAAATTGCAATATATTTTATTGTATTTGGAGTGAGAATTTTCCTGTTGACTTCAATGCGTTTTATGGATTTTTCACAGTTTTGCAAACGTTTTAACAGTTTTGCTAATTTTTTGGTGACTTTTTAAGTCAATTCGCTTCTAACTATTTGTATTATATCTATGTGTACAGTATATTGTGACTATTGTTGCTGCGGGCTGGTACACAAGCACTAAACATCATGTACAATATTTCTAACTACTTCTTTAGTTAAGCTTTAGTTCTCCTTTCATTAACACATAAGCACGGCCCCTAGATGGTGATTGTCTATGGCATCTTAGAGCAGAACATTTGGCAGAACCAACACATTTCCAGTCTGGGCTTGGTTAGAAGTCTGATAGTAATTCTGCAATCAGCTAAACTTCCCAATTGTTTTGGCTTTAGCCAGTGTTGCTTTGTGCTTTGCTGGCCATAGTCTGTAGACTAAGAAAATACTAAAAACATTTTTTTACACTAATGTATTCCCACTTCCACACCAGGTCCTTCGATGAATTGCATGGCATGCTGAATGATCAGTCTTTCATCTGAAACTGAGTTTAACTATAGCCATACACATCCTCTACTGATAAACGTTGAGGACAAATGTCTCAATGTCATTAGGTGCTTAAAGGAGAAATAAACTTTCCCCTACCAAACCCCCCCCTAAACTGCCCCCTGGCATTGCCCCCCCTCCCGTTAAAAATCTGACCCTTAAACTCAGAGAAGCTCAGTGGAGCTCCAGGTCACCATCTTCTATTGCTTTATATCGTCTTTGGATTCTTCACCGACACAAAGCCTGTGGGAGCTTGTTCAGTTTGGCCAAGTCAGGAATTGGTTTCAGCTGCGCATTTGCAAATCGGCATTGAGACCCAAGGACAGTATGAAGTGACAGAAGATGTTAACCAGGAACTCTGCTGCTTTTCTCTGCATTTAAAGGTCAAAGTTTTTTCAAGGTTTTTTTTTACTTATCCACATCGTGTGGAGGGAGAGGGAATGCAATGCCAGGAAGTTTAGGGAGGCTTTTGGTAGGGACAAGAAGAAATCTGCCCAAAGTCTTGCACGATTAGTACAGGGACTACTGTCGCTCAGTGCATAGAAGAGAGAACAATTTTCTGTCCTCACATGTCATATAGCGATACAAAAAGAACTTGTTTAACAGGAACCTACTGCAATTGAAATCCACACATTCCTAATGCTCATGCTTGCTGCATTGCAGTCATTTCAGGCAATCCTTATCTGCTGAGGAATAAAATAAAGGTGGAATTACCCTCCAGCTGTAGGGAGATAACTGGTAAAGACATTGCCGCCAAAAAGGCTTCAGATGGGAACTCCTGTCTGCAAACTACACTCATGCTCTGAAGATGTTTTAAATTAGCCAGCGTCATTTTAGAAGACACAGTTCATATCGTTAATATCTGCAGGTATTGGTGATCTGCTTAAGGTAATCCCCTACTGCTCTATAAACATGGACTATAAACTCAAAATATGCCCAACATTTATATTAGGGTACCCTTAAAGGCCATTGTACAGTTTTGGATGTTGCCAACTGTAAATTTAGCTTGATCTGTTGGGAAGAGATAAGACTTTTGAAGGTGTCTTTTACCTTTACACTATGTACAACATCTACCCTCCAATGTGTACTTGCTCTAAATCAAGTTTATTCAAGTATTTGAATCCAAAAACTTCCAGCTACCGTTGCAACTAATACATAGAATAATGGCTAGAGTAAAGGTAGAACTTCCAGTCATCAGCTCTGACCCTGAACTGCTCTCTCTGGTTTGATCCCCTGCTCTACCTCAGTTAAATGTATTCTTCACTTTCATCTAAGTCATTTGCCCCCCTCTTTCCTTTTCATCTGTCTCCCTCTTCTATATCTGGCTTAGAATTTAGTTTAGGTTAAATGTTGTTGGCTTGTTTAGCAAATATGTGAAATGAATGGATCTCTGGATGATGATAATGATGGGCCTGTGGACACCTGTTGGGATTTTCAAACCTACCCAATAGATATCTGAACGGTTTTCAGTCAGACATGCATCAGATAGGCTCTCTGGTGGGTCCCAAACATGAACGGATAAGTTACCAACTCATTCTTGAGGGTCTTAGTGGGATCATGAGTTCTATAGAAACATATTTGAAAAGTTAAATAAACTGATTCAATGGCTTGAAGTGGCTAAAGATTCAGAGTTTTTGGTGTTATGAAAATTATTTTGGAACTAGCTGTGGACTTAGGAGTAGTGATGATCGAATCTCCCGCGATTCGCTTCACGAAAGATTCGCGAATTTCTAGAGAAATTCGCGAATCGGCGAAAAATTCGCAAAACGAGTCGCGGGACGCTTTTGACACGCGTCGCGTCGTTTTCGGCGCGTCGCGTAATTTTCGTCATGCGCTGCGTCGTTTTCGGTGCGTCGCATCAAAAACGACGCGCGACTCGTTTTTTTGCAGAAATTTCGCTGGTGATTCGCAAATTTATTCGCCAGCGGCGAATCGCGGGAATTCGCGCGCGAATTCGGCCCTGGCGAATAAATTCGCCCATCACTAGGAGCACCTTTGCAGACAGAATAAATCAATATGTGCCCCGAATAAGTGAAAGACTATGGTTGAAGTGTATATCAGACGCGTCAGCTCAGCAGCTCTTAGATTTCCATCTGCTTGTTTGTTGTTCCCCTACAAATCAGGGAGACCAAAGTTCATTTTGTTTGTGATTAGTCTCATCTTTTGGCAACAAGCTTAAATTGGGAGCTTTATAAGACCTTTTATACACAATAACTCTATGTTCTCTGTGTATTATTCTATTTATAGAATTATTAGCACAACATAACAATCACGTTGATAATAAATGGATTGCTGTTTTACAGGTGGAGGCCTAATTATAGTAACATATTGTTATTCCATGATGATTAGCAGACAGACAATCACTTATGGCTAGTGATAGGCGATTTTATTCGCCAGACGCGAACGCCAGCGAAAAAGACGCAACGACGCCTGTCAAAAAACGTGCTGCGACTCGTTTTGCAAATTTTTCGCCAATTCGCGAATTTTCGGTGAAGTGAAACGGGATAGATTCGCCCATCACTAATTATGGGCTGGCTAGATACATCCATATGTATTTAAATAAAAATACTGGTACACATACACAGAACTTAACAACTGTAAAAAGTTTAGAAAAAGGAATAATATGAAAACACTTGTGTATATTTTGCGGCATATTAAAGTAGGCTACCAATCTGTTAAACCACCTTATTAAACATTAATGTCCCTCCAAGCAGAGAGCAAACACAACTTCCATCCATACAGAGAGAAAATGAGTTATTCTTTCATAACGTACCCCCACGGACCCCTCTTTTGGAGTCGCTCATAATGAGATCCATGCTGTTTCCTTGTTTCCGAGGCAGTCACTGGAGGGGGGTATATTCACTGATGTGCTTCCCCATACACCTGTCAAAATGCAGCTGCATTTATTTCCAGAAATAGCCTGAAATCACCACTACAAAAAAACAGCATCATTTCACAAAGTGCAAGAAACAGGATGAGTTTTTGTTTGTTTGCAAAGGTTACAATATATTGTATGAACACTATCTGAACTTACAAAAATAAATATAGATGCACTTTTTTTATCCTGACATACCTGATTTGAGCAATTGAAAGGAAGCCATGTTGGTGCCTCAGGGACCAATTCCCCACCCTGCTAAGGCTCACAGTGTATTGCAGCCCCTCCCTCCCCTTGTTCCTTTGTCAAGTGATGGATTCTGGAACGTAAAGTCCCTCTGCTTTCCAGAGTATCTGTGCACTGCTATTTTACTATGGTTCAAAGAATCTCTTGGAAATAGTGATGAGTACATCTGTCCCTTTTCACTGCTGAAAAATTAGCTAAATTGTGAATACAATTGTCAAACAGTGAAAAATTTGCATTGAAGTTAATAGGTGCGCCAATTTGTTAGGCGACAGTTTTTACTCACTTCAAATGCATTACAGTCAATTAGTGATGGGCGAATTTATTCGCCAGGGGCGAATTCGCGGCGAATTCCCGCGATTCGCCGCTGGCGAATAAATTTGCGAAACTCCCAAAAAAATTAGCCAAAAAAATTTGCCGCGCAAAAACGAGTCGCGCGTCGTTTTTGCCGCGACGCGCCGAAAACGACGCGACGCGCGCCGAAAATGCAGCGACGCGTCGTTTCGCGAATCGGCAAAAAATTCGCGAATTTCTCTGGAAATTCGAGAATTTTTCGGCGAAACGCCGCCGTTTCGCCCATCACTACAGTCAATGACTGTTATTTTCTTATGGCGACTTGTTTGTCTTAGCGAAATTTGGGTAGATCTCCCCTCTGACCTACTACATCACTACAATGGGTGCTAAATTGCACCATTGTTGTTATCCATAGCAACCAATAAGATATTTTTCAAAATGATAGGATGATCAAACAATAGCACCTCTGCCAATAAGACCCTTTTGGGGGAATGTCATAAAAATTGAAAAGAGCAAAACAATTTGCACAAATAATAATAAAAAAAAATTGCATTTTACAATGTAATATTCTTCCTTAAACTGTTATTGCATTTTGAATTGTAATTGGCAATTGCAAATTTCAATTGCATATTTTTAAGAAGGTGGAGTAATCTTATGGATCAAACATAACTTTTTTATTAAGAACTTTTGTTACATTCACTGCACTGGCGCAAACTGTAAAATTCACAAACCTTCTTCCGTTGTCAGAAGAGGTCGCTAAACGGTTTTTGGGTTCGCAAAAGCTATATTAAATTCACGCAATGGAAAATTTGTACGCACAAATGCAGAACTTTTCACATTGAGAATATTTTTCCAGTTATTGACTTGTATCACATTCCGACAGTTAAGTTCAATATTTTGTTGTTCCTTTCAACCCAAACCTTTTCTTGAGGAGATGTCTTATTCATGGGCAGATTTAAAGCTTCTACACAAATGGGGAACAACTATCAATGCTTTGTGTTTTTATGTGTGATATGTGTGCAAACATATTATAGATGTGAGGTCTGGACCAGAGAAACATGGTTCTGTACAACACTGTTCCTTGTATAACATCAGCATGAAAGTCCAGGACTATCCTTATTCATCAGGACCTGTCAGAAAAATGTCTTTCATTTCCACCCCCCTGTCCGAGATGTGCTACTACATAGTAATTTACTCAGAGTATGTGAGAAATAATTCATGCTGGGTGCAGAAGTCCCGGCTTTCTTATCCACTCTGCCAGATTGATGTTGTGGATGCGGCTCTGTGATTTAAAGAAAGAGAAACCCCCTTCAAGCAATATATGTGTAAATGTATCTTGCTGCTCCGCTAAGGCATGTTCTCTCTGCATAGATTGATTGGAAGGCATAAAATATTAGGTATATAAATTATTCGCCTGCCACTAGCCATGAGCCCAAACTGCTGAGAAAGTGTTTGATGTTGGATTATGGAATGGTAAAAGGAAAGTGTTTCCAATATTTATTATAGTAGAATAATTATGAATCTGATATTTCAAGCACTTACAGTATTCTTTTTGCTTTATTATTTTACTTACATTTTAGTTATCAGATATGTGTCCTGTATTAAATGGAAATAGATCATAAGCTGAAGAAAGATGGAAGCATACAAGCATTATTTAGGGACTAATGTTCTTGGGAAATCAACAATATACAGTTCACCATGGGTTTCAAAGTATGTGGACATCTGCCTGTTCAACATCTCATTCCAAAAACAGGGAATTAATATGAGCTGTTCCTCCCTTTGTTGCTGTAACAGCCCTTATGTTTCTCACAACGTTCCTACTAGACGCTTGAACATAATCAGTGGGATTTGCTTCCATTCATGTGAAGAAGTTGGGCACTGATGATGGGGATCAGTCAGGGTTCAGGTTGGGGTTCCAATACATTTCACAGGTGCTTCATTTGGGTTGAGGTCAAGGGTCTGTGCTAGTCAATTTCTTCCAGTTCCATTTCAGCAAACCCATTCATTTTGGATATGACTTTTTCCATGGATGCCTTAATGGAGAAGGAAAGGCAATTTTCATTGGGGGTACTAAAGGTTAGTCACTCTCAACTGATCATATATACTTACCTCACACCCAGGGCTTGTGCCCGGGTCCTACCAACAGTAAACTGCACAGGCCCAGGGCTCTCCCAGCAAGCACCACGGAGAGGTCCTCTTCCTTCTTCTTTGGTTTTCAAATTTCCCAGGCCTTTTTTTTAATCACTTGGGGGAACGTAACTTTGGCACCCCCAAGTGTAATTTGCCTTTCGTTGTCCTTTAAATTAAGGTGGTGAAATAGGACAGAACCTTTTTTCACAAAGTAAGATGTATTCACAAAATGGAAAAAAACCCAGACCATAATTATTTCTCCTCCAAATTATGTATTCAAACAGGTATCGCTCTCCTGGCATCCTCCAAAGCCAGACTGCCATATGGTCAATTGCCAAAGATTTATACTCTAGCATGGATATGGTAGACCCTCCTACTTACATACAGTAGTTACATAGTTAAATTGGGTTCAACCCCTCCAATGAAAACCCAGCATCCATACACACACCCCTCCACAGAAATTAGATGTACAATTAAATTTACCCATATCTATACTAACTATAGAGTTTAGTAGCACAATAGCCTTTGATATTAAGTCTGTCTAAAAAATCCCCCTCTTATAGTCATTAACAGAATGAGCATCACAACATCACCCGGCAGTGCATTCCACAACCTCACTGTCCTCACTGTGAAGAACCACCTACTCTGTTCCTTTAAATGAAAGTCCTTTTCTTCTAGTCTGAAGGGGTGGCCTCTGGTAGGGATGTAGCAAACGTCGGAAAAAATGTTCGCGAACTTCCGGACAAAAATGCGAATGGTTCGCGAACTTCG
>CM044434.1:5038636-5052971 GCA_024363595.1 Xenopus borealis | reverse complement strand
CCTTACATCAAGTTTTTGGCGCATCAATTACAAAAAGTTGCATGATCTGAGTTGACATACGATTTCTTACCTACTTTTTCTCACACAAAGTTTTTCAAAAAATATTAATGGATTTGGGCTTGGGAGTTAGGTCAATTTTTTTTTTTTAAATTACAATGAGAAAAAGTAGATTTTAGGATAAAAACCCCTCTGCTGTTTCATATTTCCATTCGATATTAAATAAATAATAATAAAACAAAAAAAATTACAATACTACTTTTAATGTTACAGAATGAAATGTTACTGGGGAGCACTTTTGAGAATTGTATTTCATTCCGATTTCTTTTCTTTAGTAAGGCATGTGAACGGGTCAGCTTATCTGATCATAGCAGGTGTTTGGGAGAAACTTGCAGTGCAGAGTTAATAGTTTTCTTGATAGGTTTTGGTTTATGGTCCTTCTGCTTGAATGATTCAGACTGAATTGTAAATGTTCCTCTCGCATCAGGACATCAACGGAATTTAGATGCCAGAAAGTTTAGAAAAGTAGCAGTTTATTACATATTCTCTTATGACAAATGGTGTTATTCTTTTACAAAGAATAAAAGTTGTATAATATATGGCAAACTGAGAACAGATATGAGTTTGAGTAGTGCTGTGAGGGAAAAAGGTTACTGTTTAAAAACATTTTAAAAAATAAATGTTGAAAATTTACCTCCTATTGACCTCCCATCTACACATTTTTGTTGCCTATTTTTTTCATTAAAAATTCCAGTCTGGAAAACGTTAAATGGAAAAAACGCAGTTTGAGAATTTTTTTGCCCTTGATTTTCTTAAATTACAGAAAATGTTAGACTTAAAGGGGGTTATTTATCAAAGGTTGAATTTCAAAGTTGTGTCAATTTTTTTAACGCAAATAAATTTGAATGTACTCACAACTCAAATGGGAGAGTGTTTTTGAAAATCTTGAACGTCTAACATTCTTTTGAATAGATTAATAATAGTATTTGATAAATCATTATCTGTTGGGTTCCCCCTATTCCTGATTTTTAAGCCCTGCCCTTTTAGTTAGCTCTAGGTGTTAACCCAAGTAAATTATGAACCATTGCTTCATCTTGAATATTATTCTCTTGTTTACAAAAAAAAACTTGTCTTAAAAGAAGTCACACATTGGGGGTTATTTCTTAAAGTCCAAATGTTAGAAACTCAAAAAATTTTTATTTTAAAATCCAAATTCTGAATTGAAACAAAACTAGACATTTTTGAGATGTAAAAAGTCAGAATCCTAAAATCCAGCATCTCAGACCTGTCAAGGTTGTATTTAAATCAATGGGAGAGGTCCCTATCCTATTTGGAATTTTCTGTGGTCTGCATTGGAATTAGCCTGAATATCTGACTATTTTGGCCAATAATCTAAAAATGTTTTTTTGTTAAAAACCCAAAAATAACAAATGATTCTGGAAAAAAACTGACAAAATCACATGATTCCGGTTTTCGCTTAATTTTATCAAGTTTTTCCCGTATCAATCTTTTTAATAATAAATAAAGTCAAATCCTGCATTCTAGTTTGGTCAGACTTTTTTTAATGAAATAATCAGAAAAAATTAGATTTTGATAACCCCCAAGGTCTTTGGAAAGTCATGTAAAACCTGCAAGTGAAATCACTGTATTCTTTACAACTGTTGGAAAATGCTGGAGTGCATTCTCAGCCTTTTCATAGCCTCATTAACAATCTGCTGCCCTTCTCCTGGAGACTCACATTGTAGCATTAATGGTTTAATTACAACTCGTTAAATTACGACTCATTATCTGTAACAATATTATGATATAATCCATATGCTGTTCAGATGCTGAGTATCTGTGGTCACAACAAGGCAGAAATTAATAACCAGACTGCTGTCAAAAATACTAATGCCAACATATTTTCTCTTTTAAAAAGTTGTCAATTTTTTTGCGTGATTTTGGCACTGGAGATTAAAACCAATTTTGGATAGAGGCACATGGGCAGATATCCTCTTCTTCAGGGCAACAATCTCCCCGAACTGCCTTTCCCCACCTTTCCGCCAGTTAAATCTCCAGCAAGAAGTTTCCTCATGAGGAAAACAAAGTGCCATGAGTGCCATCCCACTGGTAGTTTTTCATTTTAGCCCATAACATAGGAAGGATTAGGTGATTCTTAAAGCTAACAACATGTGTTAGGAGTTACCATTGTATATGCAGTACATCCCCACCAACATTATTGTTAGGACCAAACAAAAGTGTAAGGGGTCTTATTTTGGGTGCAAGCGTTGCTAAAAGCATTACATGTGTAACTGTTTGGTTGTAATATTTATGAAATCTTTTCTAAAGCATTAAGATTCTCAGAACTAAGCCATTCATAGATATAGAGCATCCACAGTATTAAAAACTTGTAGACCATCCTATGGATCGTCAAAAATGTACAGGGCAATAAATTTAAAGCATTAGAGCTCTCAAAGGGTTATACAAACCCAGTATTCAGTCTGGAGCTCCAACTGGCAACACAACATAAGGAGCATTGACTGGCTACGAAGTGGGGCAAAGAGGAAAGCAAAATGGATTGGTTAGTGGAAGCAGACAAGGAAGCATTAAAGAAACAAGATTTAGTTTGGAATTAGTTATAGGCCTGTTTTGACTACGCTATCTGTTTACGCTTTGCTCTGTGACCTTCTGCCCAAAAGACTTTGCTCTACCCTCGTGCCCCTTTGCTCATCCAGAACCCTTAGCTTGACACCTCTCTTTATAAGACCTGGCGGCATCCAATCAGCCAAGGGCTCCTCCCGAGGTGAAAGGCAGCTGTTGGAGGCAGAAGAGCCATGAACAGGGTGCTTAGCATTGATTCTGGATTTAGGATGCCAACCGTGACAAAAGATCTAGTTTGGAAGGAGGTACAGTATAGAAACAAGATCTATTTGGGAAGAAGGTATAGAAACAAGATCTAGTTTGGAAGGAGGTATAGAAACAAGATCAGTCACTCTAGTTCTACTCTTGCAGATTTTCAGTAACTAATTTCTATGTTTACAACTGGAAAAGACCCTAAAATGGAAAGAAACCTTCCCTGTAAGTAAGTTCAAAAGGACCAGATGCAAAATAGAGCAGAAGTCTGGGGTAGAAGAAACAACATTTTATTTAAAGAGTCTCTAAACATCCATAAATGTGCGCTGTGATATAAAAATTGTGTGTAATACTTTCAAGTTCCAAGTGTAAGAACAAAGAACATAGAGCCAGATATACTTCGATCTGGTGGGATTCTAATTGGGACGTTCATTCAAATTTTATCAGCTTTCTTGACTCTGAAAAACTAGGGAATAGTTTTATGTGGCAATAATTCTTTAATAATACAACTATAAAAAGATTAATAAAGCATAGTTTATTTATGGCACACGCAAGCTTGGAATGACATTGATGTTTAGCCGAATCGTTTGTGCACCATTTAGAAGTTGGTGACAGATTTGTCCTTTCTGAAAGTAAATCCTACTGGGCTCATGACAAGATTGTCACTCTATTAAGATTTCATCTTTCATCATAATATTCACCTACAGATCCATTTGATTCTACATAAATGAAATAGCAGACATTCATGCAGGAAAATGTGCTGAAATTAGTCAAATGAATAGATTAAATAGAAGATGAGCCATATCTGTACACAATGCCTTAAATGTCATGGGGTAATACCCAAAGTTTGACCAACTGTTCTCTATAGAACAAGACAAATGATTGCCAACCTTGGTGGTCACTAGCTTTTGAAGTTTGATGAATCTTGGTGAACCACTTACACAATTTGATCAAGAGACTTGCCTACCCATAGACTAAGCTACACTATATGGCCAAAAGTACATGGACACCTGATTGTCCAACAACTCATTTCAAAACCAATAATGTTAATAAGCCATTGATCCTGTATTTGTTGCTAATACAGCTTTCGTCCTCTTCTGGGGAGGCTTCCCACTAGATTATTAGTACCCAAGATGTTGCTTGGATGCTGCTCTCAGTGGCCTCAAACTGGGAATTTATTTTTGAATTCCTGGCCTAGACACACCTATTGTTTGCATAAAACCAAGGTGCACTGCCAAACAAAGCATCATGTAGGCTGCCAGTTCACATAGGAGCTACCAAATATCCAATCACAACCATTATTTGACACTTTTTCATGCTTGTGTTGCTCCCCAGCTCTTTTTACATTCAAATGTGGCTCATGGGTGAAAAAGGTTGGGAGCCCCTGCACTAGTTGATGAAATGGCATAAATGACACATTGAACAATAACGTTTGGGATCAGACTTAGTTTTACACTGGTACTTCAGTTCACATTACATAAGTTCATTTGAGATGAGTTCCTAGATCAGTGCAGTCTTGTTAAGTTCTTTCACTTCTATTTTTGCAAAGTATGTAAATCATTTTATTTAAACCTTATCTTGTGCTCAGGAAATGGCCTTCTCAAAATCTAGCCACAATGTAGGAAGTATGGCATTAAGTATGTGACTGTATACTATAGCAGCATGTGTATTACCAACTAAGGCTATGGCTTAGACAGCCAATTCCAACAACTAGAAAGAATGTCTAGATCATTTTGGCCATATCATGTAATATCTGTTTTGTTGTGGGCCTGCTGGGATACCTTCTACCAGCCTTCAGTTGAGCTCCTCTCTGTGATGAAAAGACCAATCACTATGGGCTGTAGTGTCACATCAGGCAATGAAACTCACCTCATGCGACATTAAACCGGCAGGAATCAATTCTGTTTTATTTCAGTACATCAGGAAGAAGACATTGTGTGAGATCCATTTTGATATTCATTTCCGATTAGTGTGACCACCAGCGACAATAGCTGCTGTCCACCATCCAACAAAACTACATACGTCAGCAATTTATCTAATAGGTGAAGCAAATGGGATTTCAGACAAGCTCGGCCACACAAGGAATGAGGTTATAGTTCCTAATAACACTTTGATTTTACAGCAGACAATAAAAAATAAGACTTTAAACCATCTCAGTGACGACCAGGAATGTTGCAGGTTAGGACTCTGATAAGGTCGCTCTTTTTTGATCCTTAAATTGCATTTCTACATTAACAATAAAATCATATTAAACCGTTTTATTGGGCTGGAAACGTATTTAATAGAAATTGTATTCACTACAAACCTCTCCTTGTGGTCAATAAAAATACTCCATTAACACGGATAATATTAAATCAGAAATTTCTCCTTTTCTCATGGGCATTTGAAATATCTGTTGCAATAAAAGGAGTAGTGTATTACGCTCAGCAAGTTCCAAAATGTCAATGAGTAGTAAAGATAATCATAAAAAATTCTAATAGCTTCGAGAAACCTCCAAAATACATCTGGGTAAATGAACATTGTTGAGAAGTCATTCAACATAAAAATGGAACTACTCTGGGCTTAAACATGCCCCAAATTAGAAATCTCTTTATTATTTGTCTCCTCATATCATTTTTGAGATTATATTTCTCACAAACTAAAAAAATAATATAACTTTTTAATTTCTAGCTTTTGTGATGGGGATATTTAAATTTCAATTAAACATTTTAAAATGTAAATGTAAGAACGTAACTATTAAAAAAAAGTGTAAAACTTTTATTTTGCAATTATTTATCATTTTCGAGATATTAATCATCTCAAAAGCTATCAATAAATTTGTTTTTTTAGATTTACATTGTCGTGGTTTTCTTTTTAGATGATATTTAAATTTCAAAGAAATGTCCTGTCTTTTTTTTTACATATTAACATTTACATTTCTTTATAATTTCTTTATGATATTTCAAATTAAAATCAAATTTAAAAATTTGTATTCATAGATGTTAAGATTGTATCAATCATCTCAAAAACTATAAATGCTTTTTTTTTGTTTTTAAAAATTGAAAACCATATGAGTTATATTTTAATGCCTCATCAGCAATATTCCTTTACAAAGCTGTAATTTGGAGATTATCCCGGACTATTTATAATTATATTCTTACTTCTAGTTCTCAATATTTTTTTTTTTTACAGCTGTAACTTCAATATGCTGTTTAGAAGTTGAGCATTTCAAGTTAATGGACCTAGGGCAATACTTGTTGACAAATGAGGTTTATTTTGAAACAAAATAGAGGCTCCAATGGGGTCCAGTCTAATGTTTGAATTGAATTTATGAAGTCAGTATTGTATCCAGTGTTGGACTAGACCACCAGAATACCAGGAAAACTCCCGGTGGGCCAAGGTGTCAGTGGGCCCTCATGCTGCTAAACTTTTGGCCTATTTCATGGCCATTCCCTATTTCTATAAGAACAAAGAGGCTAAATAGATGGAAAAATAGATTATAATATCTAGAAGAAAGAAACTGGGATAATAGATGTGAGTGGTGATGAGAGTGAAGAAAAATAGTACTGAGCCCCTGGTCTAAGGTTTTTTGGTGGGCCCCTGGTGTCCCAGTCCGACACTTAAAGGGGCAGATTTACTATTGGTCGAATTCGAGGATTTTACCGAATTCGACTGGTCGAACTTTCAAATAGGAAATATCAATTGATTCAAACGATTTTATCGATCAATCGAATATTTCCTATTCGATCAAAAATAATGAAACCCAATTCAGTAGCTTTGATCTGGTGAACTAGGCAGTCGAATAAAAATTTAAAGGGGAAGTACTTTGACTGTCAAATAGTCGAATATTCGAATAGATTTTTATTCTAATCATTCGATTTGATCAAATTTTCAAAATTCACTGGTCGAAGTGGTCTTCAAAAACATTCGAAAATTCGAATCTTTTTGAAAATTCGATCGAACTTCGAATCCTTCGTGTGAATTTAGTAAATGTGCCCCTCATTGTTTCAGATTGTATAATTATACTACTGAAATATCAGAAGCATCATGGTTTTCATGCAGTGTCTCTAGATAAAATATAAACTTAATATAACCGTCCCACTAGAAAGACTTATTGCGGTACCTTTATGTGCATAGCTGTATGTAGAAGCGAATAATATAATTTGCTAGTATCATTATGGAAAGGCCTGAAGAAAACAAACAAGTGCCCCCACCCCCTTCCTTTGGGATTTTTCTTGGCTGCAGCATGTGCTATCGATTGAGGAAATTTATTTGACATCTTTATTAAGACACTGCCTCCCGAGGCTTTTTCCAGTGGCCGGAATATCCAGGCGATCATTTGCACCATACGAGACAAATCGCCAGCATGTACATTACCTTCAATGGGGCTATAAATATTGTAATGCTCCGTGTTGAATGTGACAAAATAACATAGCAATATGCCCAGCAGGATTTCTGCTCCTGTTGGGGGGAGAGGAAGGCTCCCAGTTCGCTGCTGGTTTATTAGAAAGGAAAAACTCTCTGAAAAATGCATTTACGTGACAGCTTCTGGCTTGGTTTGTGATTCCTTCAGAGAAATAAGTTCTTTCAGCTTTAACTAAAGGTTAGGAAACTACTTTTAGACACTTTATGAATTCCCAGGCTGCTCCTCCATGAATTTCTGCCTGGATGAGACAACAACAACAAAATTGCTTTGATGCTGAGAATATGCTTTGCAGTCAGAAGAGATTAAAGGAGCTGTAACGTCTGGATTTTTTAAAATGTGATGGAAAGAATCATATCAAGGACACTCTCCAGGCTTTGTTTCTACACTTGCACAGTATTTAACCTGTGAGCATTTAAAAAGTATTTTATCGCCCTCTAACCATTATTAGGGTGATCTGGTCCAGAAAATTAGAAACAATACAGAATTTTTAATGAATTGATCCCAGTTTCAATTTTTATTCTTACTTCCCCTTTAATTGACCTATCCACCTCTTTAGTGGTCACTATGCAACAACTAGATTGCAATGCTTAAATAAAACCACAATCATTTTTTAGGATGGACACCACTCAACCTAAGATTTACGTACCTGCTTCCTGACCTTTTCATTTATATTTGACATCTGGGGAGTTGGTGTGGGAGTGGCATTGTGGCTGGGGGGCCTGATGCTGAAATCTTTTGGGCCCCTTAACCCCCAGTCTGACACTGATTTTGCATATAGTTTTGGATACATAGTCATTGCATACAGCATTTATCTCAAGGTTTAATCAAGGCAAAAATATAATTTTTTTGTCCTGGGACCAACCAATGGGTAACCATATTCATAATAAGCTGACCAGGACCATCTATCCAATAAGTTTGCTAGTTAGTGAAGAGAATATGTTGGCCATTAAAGATTTGGGTTCTTTCCTTGAACATTGTGCTTTGCATATATTTCTGTATAACTTTCCTCTCCAGGGTTTACAGAACAATATAATGTACATGGCATTTTTGGAGTGGCAGTTGCTATTCACAAATATTCAAGCTTATTTAGACACACTTTGAGTTTTTTTCTTATCAGAGGTCGAATTTTAGAATAATGCGTTTTTTTTAAAAAAAATTCCAACTTCTGAAATTCGATCGAATAGTCCCAACCCCAAAATTAAAATCGAATTCAAATTTTTATTCTCCCATTGGGCATCATTTTTGCAGTGAAACTTTTGGCACCAGGGCCCCCCATAAAAGTTAAAAAAACATTGGGGCCCCAGAGTATATTTTTTTTAAAAAACATTTTTGGCCAGGGGTTTAATAAAACTAAAAAAACACACATTGATGTTCAGTAGAACTGAACTTGTGGCATCAGGGCTTCAACTTCGGCTCCTTTCATGACTTTGAGTCTTTTTGTGGCTTTGGGACGTTGGATTTTCACCACTTTTGGGACTTCAGTGGTTCAGGACTTTGGAAGAGCCAGCACAGCTTTTGTGATGTCAATGGGGGCCAGGCTATTTTGAAAAGTGCAGCACAACTGGGCCCCCCTTTAGACTGAGACCCAGTACAGCAGTACCTCCTGTGCTGCCCTGATGGCGGCCCTGACAGGGACCCATAAAGAGGCAAATTGATGTTTTCACCCTTGAGTTTCTGCCCTTTTTTTATACAAGATGTTCAAACACTTGGTGTAACCATTAGTATTTACGCCTCAAGATTCTACCTTTGATGAATCACTTATTAAATGTGTTATTACACTAATTTATTAAAGTCAGTCCCAAATATCACTGAAGCCAATAAACCCATATATAATGCTAGCATTGCCTGAATCCTCCTAATGATACATGGATCCTTACCTAATGTATAATTAATTCAATGCACTGTGATTTATATTTCATTAACTGACTAATTAATGTAAGTGCCAGTTTGCTTTATAATGATCTGTGTTTGGCAAAGGGCTTTAATATTAAAATTTCAGCAGCAAAGATTTCGCTCTATGCCCAAAGGAAGGACATTCTGTAACCGTAAGGGAGAAAGTGCTGTATTCCATTTTGGCATTTCCCCTTCATTTCTTATCTAGTGCTACCATTGTTTGGCAACTCATACAGAAGGGGTGGGAAGTATCACTAGGAAGGTCCCTCGCCCGTGAGTCATTCAAAATCAGTAAACCGGGGAGCAGAGGTGATGATAGGAGCCCTGTATTTACTGTAGCTATGACCCTGCCCCCCCCCCCCCCCCCAGAGTTATTAGCCAGAACAACAGTAGGCATATTTGGTAGGAACAGGAGGGAAAATAAGGAGAACGATTTGGGTTATAAAAACAGTGGCACTGCATTATCACTCTGATATCACCTCTTTTCTTCAATCTAACTTTTTTTTTACAGCTGCAACCAACAAACTCATGCTGTGAGTCACTGACAGATTTCACCTGCTGTAATTGGCTGATTCCATAATTAGTCATCATTCTGCAATGTGCTGCACACAGCATGGTTTGGATATTTGTGATGGGAAGACTGTAATTGATGAAGAGTCACACTAACAAACAATAACTACCTGACTTAAACTCCCAAAACCACCTTTGCATGTCATTATGAATCGTACTGCTCCGCTGTGTAATATCTTTACACAGCCTTGTAATTGTGCTTGATTTACGTATTTAAAAATGTAAAAGTGACATATCTTTTAAATTTCTTTTTATTGAATTTTATAATTATAATATATCAGTAAACAATTCATTTCATGAGTTGACATGACAATTTCAAAGCAAATTAAATCAAATAATTGATAGATTAATAGAAGCAAATTAACCAATACTAATTAAAACCAGTGAAAACTAATAACAAGTAATAACGGGACCATGTGGCCAAAGAGTAAAATAGCATCACTCTGACATAAATTCAAAACTATTGTGTTTATGTGAATGGGACAATTCATATTCGGACCTGACAGATAAAAATATCTCATCGGATCTCAAAATCTTTACCCATAAAGTTATAGATAAATTGCTTTTAAATGACTTATATCATCAACACTAGGAGAATAGATTGCTTAGAGGAGGTCTATGTGCAGTTTTACATTCATTTGTTACAAGGGTTTAAGGTTAAAGAAAAAAACAGTTTCTGGAGTTCACACATTAAATACATCACACAGATGGAGCGCTAGATATCTCACATGGCTTCTCATTATGTCACTGATAAGAATCTCCAGAAACATTTTCAAAGCAATTTTGTCATTAAAATGACTGTCTATAAACTGAAGCTTTTACTTCTGACGGTGGCTGACTGGTCTATAATCAAAGTAATGGATAGCACACCCAATTTGGAAAACTAAGTAAATGTATTACAAAAAGGAAAAATAATAATATACAAAAAATACAAACGAAAAAAGTGAACCCAACGTGTTTTAACCTTAAGGTTCTTCCTCAGGGGCACAAATTAAACAAAAAGTTAAAAAAGCCGGTCTTGCCTTTTTTTGATTTTTGTTTGATTTTTGTTTAGTTTGTTCCCCTAAGGAAGACCCTTAAGGTTGAAACGCGTTGGGCTTATTGTTTCATTTATATTTTTTGTATATTATTATTTTTCCTTTTTGTAATAAATTTTCTTAGTTTTCCAAATTGGGTGTACTATCCATTACTTATTTACAAATTCCTCTGGAGACCCTTATGGGGAGTCACCTATGGATTAGAACCCTGTGGCTTAATGTAGGGTGTGTGCCTGCTTTCTTTATTCCATGGCTGGCTGGACTGACTGATTGATATTAATAAACACCTGTTCACAGGTAGTTCCATTTTGCCTTGTGTTTTGCCCATACGGTGCACCCAAATGGGGTTCATGTAGGATGCAGGAGCAAATGCAGAGGATGCAAGTCTTGAGGGCATCAACTATTCTTTTGTGAGGGACCTGGTGGAGACATTTTGTCAGTGGTACAAAGTAGGCATTTATTCTCTGGGACTACCATGGCAGCTGTGGTTAGCGTCTATCTTATGCTTACTGGGGAGCAAAACTGTAAAACATATTCTACCAGTCCAGTACAATAAGGACCATTTCTTCCCACGAATCTAAACCTCTTTTAACACTGTAAACTTCAAGCTCTTATTTCCGTAATGTTCGAGTTTTTAAATAAAATTTGAACACAAAAAAAAATCAATATAAAAAAATAATGAAAAAAATAGTTGGGATTTTATAACTTTTTTTTTTTTAATGGATCGAAAATTAGAAAACCTAACGTTGAAAAAATGCATTAAAATTGCCATGGACAGTTCCCATTGCCGTGGTCAACTGAGAATCAAGCTTTATGATTGTTTTTGCATTATATTGAACATACAAGTTTTTCTAAGCACAACTTGAATTGTCAAGTCTTAGCTAAAAATTCAAATCCAAAACCAGAAGCTACAGTGGCAACCAATCCCAAAGCGAATTCTGCCTATTGGAAATAGTTGCTGGAGCAGCAGTTTGGGAATGGTCAGCAGTCTCAATAAGAACAATTGTGGTTTATTGATCAGCGCATCATTTCTGGCTTCATCAAGTCTTTACAATGATTAATCATAGGTGCCAGACTGAAAGCCATTGCTTATACTTTATGCTTTAGCCAAAACATTTTAGAATAAAAGTTAATTTAATTAATAATGCTCAGTGGTGTAACTAGATATTACTGGGCCCCACAGCAAATACATTTAAGGCCCTCAAAATATCCAGAGGTTGTCCTGTTTTACCAATATCTATTGATTAGGGCCTCATATGGCCCCCTATACCTCCTGGGACCCCCTGCAGCCACAGGGTCTCCTTCCTCTGTAGTTATGCGCCTGATTTGGTGCATTAGTAGTTGATGAAAGAGGAGCCAAAGCTCCTCTTTCTGTTCACTCTAATTCATTGACTTTGTACCAACAATGGAACGACAGGAAAGCAGCCATACAATGTTTGACCCCTGTGAGTCAGTTGCCATGTGTATGGCAGTCTTTACAAATGGAGACATATCTAGCAATGTGGGCTAATAACAAAATATAGAATTACCCTACATTGGGCACTCGAATATTCCCTAGCACATTGGGGGTGCAAATTTTTTGCTGATTTGATTTTTATGTTTCTGTGTATAAACCAACACTTAACTTTGTTAAAGAGGTAGTCAATTCCCTTATCCAGTGAAAATTAGTCTGTTTTAGAGAATAAACTGAGGTTGGAATGGTAACATGGTATAAACAAAACAGTCACAACAAAGGGAGCAAGGGTCCATATCTCTTTAAAAGACTCAGCTGACTACAGGAAGAGATGGCGTAAGTGTTAAAACAAAACAGTGATTAATTAGTTCTTTATAAGTAAGGTGAACTAATGACATAATGCATATTGTGCCATTCTAAGACAAGGTGAATTTATTACAATCAGGAGATACCCTCAGCCACTTAATTTCATGGAAAATCAGCAAAGTAAAACATATGCCAATAAAGATTCATACAATACAGTGCAGATAGTATAGTCCTTGGTTGGGTATCTGCAGAAAAGTAGGTATTTTGGGTGTAGGTCTTTGGGTAATACTGTTGGCAGGTCATGGGTCTCAATATTTTTTCCCTTTATTACTTTTATTGCTGGGTTTTTCTTTTTTGCTTCCCTAAATTCTGATGATGTCTTTATAATGAAAGTTTTATGGTGGCAAGTGGGTAGTAGGTCAGATTGCTGATAAGGTTGGATGGACCTTGTTGGATAAAGTAAGTGGGTCCAAGAGGGTAGAAATGTGGGTTGCAGAGGTGGGCCTGGGTTGGATTCAGCTTTTAGGAACCAGACCAGTGGAGGACCAGATATCTAAAGACCGTCACAAGAGTTCAGAATTTTTGTCAAAACATATATGGGTCCAGGATAAAAATATTGATGATAAAATCTTTCCATAAATAGTTCAATCAAATGTATTCTGTTATGCAAACACTTTAAATAAAGTTTAGAGAGAAAAGTTAAGAAAGGGAATAAAGGATGAAGAGAGGTGTTCAAAAGTGTGGCCAGAAATGATCAGAATGATGAAAACACACACAATATTGTAAATGACAGTGGGTAATTCCCTTTGGGGCACCCCTAAAGCTCCCACTATATCAGCACTACAGCATAAAGCTTCCACAAATGTTGTCTCTCACCAAAGAAAGACACCACTCACTGTAGATGACAACTATTGTGGGAGCATTTATTGTTCAAAATAATGCACCGTCAAAGCCTGTTTATTTCTGCTTATAAATCAACTCTCACCCAATACGTCTGTCTCAATTTATACATCTGTACATTCTTTTGTATGTAAAGTCTGTTCAGAAATGTTTTTTTTTTAGCTCTGATTAGAACATGATGCTCTGGTTCCTCTGGAAATGAATGCTGCTACACAATAACACAAAGTGTAATATCTCCGGATCATTCTGTATTATATCTGCAGGCTCTGTCGATGTTCTTGAGATAATAGATTTCAGAATAAAAGAAGTCAAGATCACCGCTGCCGCCACTGAAATAATTGTTAACAGTGCTGTAGAGTTATACAGAATGCAAAAAAAATAAAAAATAAATAAAAATGAAAGAAACCTATTCTTGGATGTTTTTCCTGCAGATGGAAGATTATTGTTGTAGAGACATTTTACAGATGAACACCCTGTGGGTGCTGGTTTATATGACACCATTTCTAAACTCCCCTTTTCTTGAAATCAAAGAGAATATTGGGATCTTTAATAATGTACAGTATGTGTAGGATTTCCCAGATGTTGATGAGATTTGTTATTAACAGGCCGATGGCAGCATTTTGCCTTTGTTCTTGCCATGGAACAGCAGTAAGGTAAACTGAAATTCATCAAATTTAATTTCATCATGTTTAGATATGTTTGGGCTCATAGGATCATGGTCCTTATGGCTTCATTCCCTACTCGTGGTTTTCCTTGTTCCTATGATAAAATTCATGTATCCATTTCCCATACTCAGTTCTTTCGCTCATAGGTTGATGACCATATCCTGCCTCACTCTAACATAGTGCTTGGCAGAGGGAGGTCCTTCCTCTTTGTCCCACAGCAGTTGATCTGGGTGGATATTCTATTGAGCTTGGAGTCAACAAGGCCCAGAAATGTTAG
>CM044434.1:4952034-4962067 GCA_024363595.1 Xenopus borealis | reverse complement strand
ACACACACACAGCAAAATAAATGCATTAAACTGACACTTACTCCCATCATAGTTCAGAGTGGAAAATGTAGCTTGTTTCTCTGCACACCCAGCACTGTTACACACTCTCATCTGCAGCTCATACCACATCGCCTCCTGCAGGTCGTATAACATATAAGACTTCGACAGAGACGTCCTTTGGGCCAGTGTCCAGACAGTAGTTCCAAAAGGCCGGTACTCCAGGTTAAACGAGGTAATTGGGCACCCCCCATCATTCCAGCCAATGAGATTCAGCCTTACGCGAGTTGTATTGGTACTGGCAACCAAGTCCTGCTCTTTGGAAAACTGCGGCTCTGTAAAGCGTAAAAGACATGTCACATAAGTATGATAACTCAAATTAGAAATATATATTCTCTTAACATCTCAAGTGCTGTATTCACTTAAAGGAGAATCCAACCTGTAACGAATAAAAACCCTCCCCCCTACCCTGTGTAGACCCCCACCCTCCCTCAGCTAAGATATAATTAATCCTTATTGGAAGCAAAACCAGCCTATTGGGTTCATTTACAGGTACATTTATCAAGGGTCAAATTTTCAATTAATATACGTTTTTTAAAACTCCCATAAAATTAGACAAACTGAAATTGATGAATAAAATCGTTTTTTTTTCAAGTCGGACCAGTTCAAACAACCCCAAAAACTCAAATCAAATTCAAACTCTGGAAAAAAAAAACAAAACTTGAATGTCAGGAAGGCAGCAAATATCTCCAAATTGATCCCTGCATTTCTCCCATTGACTTAAACAGCAATTCTGCAGGTTTTAGATGGCGAATAGTTCAATTTTAATTCTTAAAGGGCCAGAATATGATTAATATCGAAAATTAAATAGATTTTTTATTTTGCAGTAGACTTAAGGAAAGATCTGTTAAAAAGAAAACCACAGGTCCCTCACATTCTGGTTAACATTTCCCATACCTCGGGGGTGTCCAAACTTTTGGCTTTGAAGAAATTGTCTGGGGCCACACATGAAATGCACAAACACTTTTTATTTGTAAAAGTAAAGAAAATACACACAAAAAAAGATCTACAATACCAGTTGGATAACCAGGTGGAGCTATACACTAGAATAAGGGACACCTGGATATTAAATAGACTTATTATTATATTATTATTACTAACTGGGCAATGGGCAGAGTCCCCCTCCTCCTATATCCTTTGCAACATGATGTTTTCTCGAGAACTGAGCGTTTCAAGCTGGGCCGCATTCATATCCATCCTGGGCCACATTTGGCCCTCGGGCCACAGTTTGGACACCCCTGCCATACCTGTACCATTCTTTGGCTGCAGAAAATGCATTTTTCCCTACTGGACAACCCCCTTCATTAAAATTCCTGACATTGGAGAATTAATAGGGCACGATTATGAAAAAAAATGGAGCAACAAGTGATTATGTAATGTTTTAAAGCAAAACATAATTCCATTAAAAGAAATGAATAAAAGTAACTGTATAACTGTATAATTACTTCCTGCTTTGGATGGGCAGGACAAGACTCCAGTACCTTTCCCAAGGGTTTTTGCTTCTATGATCTCACTGATGCGTCCGGGTCCCACTCCATTCTGGGCGGTCAGAGTGAACTTGTACCAAGTGCCACACTTTAAATTCTCCAAACGGTAAGACCTCTCACTGGGACTGATGGGAAAACTGCCCCATTGTTCACTGTTATCCTCTGAGTATTGCAATATGTATCCTACAAGAAATAAAGGCAAAATTATAACCACTGTGATAATATTGCTCAGAGGAAAACTATAACCCCGAACAATGTCGGTCTCTATAAAAAGATATTGCATTAAACAGCTCATATGTAAAACCTTGCTTCATGTAAATAAAACATTTTCATAACAATATACTTTTTAGTAGTATGTGCCAGTGGGTAATCATAAATAGAAAATTGCCATTTTATAAAATAATTGCCAACCCCTGGGATTGTACAATTCACGGTGCACACAAACAAACCATTGAAACCATACATGTTAGGTCACATGAGCCAATTAACAGACAGAGTTGTGTCTTTTGCTTCCACACTTCTTCCTGTTATAGTTAGAGCTGCAGTATTTCTGGTCAGGTGATCTCTTCCTGTTACAGTTAGAGCTGCAGTATTTCTGGTCAGGTGATCTCTTCCTGTTACAGTTAGAGCTGCAGTATTTCTGGTCAGGTGATCTCTTCCTGTTACAGTTAGAGCTGCAGTATTTCTGGTCAGGTGATCTCTTCCTGTTACAGTTAGAGCTGCAGTATTTCTGGTCAGGTGATCTCTTCCTGTTACAGTTAGAGCTGCAGTATTTCTGGTCAGGTGATCTCTTCCTGTTTCAGCTAGAGCTGCAGTATTTCTGGTCAGGTGATCTCTGAGGCAGCGCACTGACCATCACAAAATGGTGGTTCAAGGCAAGAGATGTAAAAGGACAATATTTACTTAAATATATGTTAAGGTTTGATATGATTCTTTATTATGCCACTTAATGTCATATAATCTGTTTCTTAAGTAAAATGGGGGCATCGTTTTCCTTAAAGTCTTGAATATATGAATTAAAAGAAAGTTGTAGAGAAATACAGTATTAGATTTTTCCTATATTATAACCCAGGACAAGACTCCAGTACCCCTGATAAATCTGCATTATCATGAGTCAGTTCTAACAGAAAAACAGAGAGTGTAGTTTTTTGGCAACTGGGAAAAGCCAGCTTTCTTTGCACACTCACCCATCTAGCCACAAATACGATCAAGTGCTGGTTGCCAAATCCTTCGGTTGGGTTATACAAAGGCAATATGATTTACCTAGCTCAAGTCAGCTACTGAATGAACACACAGGGCTCATTTACCACTGGAAAGACAATGTGCAAAGTGCAAAAAATATGTGCAATCTGCTTTGCACACTTGTCTTCCTTGTATGGACGAATGGTCAAAAATACCACCATCGAAATCATTAAAGGCTATAGGAGGCATCTAGAGGTTACATTTGCAAAAGGAGGTTGAACTGAGTATTGATGTCATATCCCTGTTGGGGTGCTGATTTTGTTATGATGCATATTGCATATTTTCTGTTAATCCAGTTAACTTTATGTCACTGCTGAAATACTACTGTTTCCATAAGGCATGTTATATATTAAAAGTAAGTTGCTACTTTAAAAGCTCAGCCAATGATAAACAAAACTCCAAAGAATTAATAGGGGTTTACAAACTTTTTCATATGACTGTATTAGTGGGAAAAAAATATAGAATACTTCAGGATTTATTAAAGCTTGATGCTGCAAAAAGTCTGAATCAAAAATCCAGCATCTCAGACCTGCCGAGGTTGTATATAAGTCAATGGGAGAAGTGAATATACTTTTTGGAATTTCTGTGGTCTGCTCTGGAATTAGCCATAAAATCCAACTATTTCTGACTTTTTTTCGGGCAAAAATTCAAAAAATGTTTGGTGTTAAGGAAAAATTACATATTTGGGGGAAAAAACTCACATAATCAGGTTTTTGCTCAGTTTTATCAAGTCTGTCCCTGATCCAAGTGTTTTTTATAATAAATAAGGTCACATAGTAGATTCTAGACTTTTTTATTTTAAAAAATCCAAAAAAGTCGTATTTTTATAAATAACCCCCCCCCCCCAATTGTCTACTTATGTTAGATGTACAGCAAAACATGTCATGGTTAAAAATATTTCTTTAATAAAATGCGTTGGCTGCTCATTAATGGCACTGGATTAATGATTATAACACAATAATTACTGTAACAGTAATCTACAGCTCCTTTAATATTTACGTCTACAATCTTCTTTGATCTACAAAACACAACACTGATTTAGCTTTAACACTAAATGGCCTAGCATGTCACATTGATCTAAAGATGAGCATACAGTGGGTGTACTCTTTGGCTTATCAGCAGATTCCTTGATGTTATTTGCTAGCACAAGGATATATTCTCCTCGTCTGAGCAGAGCTATCATCTCCATGGTAAATTGCTACTCTAATAATAAATAATCTCATTCTGGGGAACAACAAAGGAGAGGAATAGTTATGACTCATTCATTTAGTCTTGTCGTGGTTAGGAGCCAGCTACTCCACAAGTCCTTTATTTGGGAAGCTGAGTCAGTCTATGGCGTTAGGGACATTAATAAAGAAGTGGTTTGTGCTGTCAGGACCTTTTCATCAGTCTATTTCTTTTCCATCGATTCCCAAACAATTTTTAATAGTCACTGGGCAAAGATGTAGATACTATTTATTCGTTTTACCACAACAACATGTTCTATCTTAATTCTTACTTAGGTGTTGTAAAATATAGATGGAGACCAGAAAAAGATACTAGCTGGTTGCTGCAAGTTATAAGGCCTGGAGAAAAATTCACCCATAATTACATCCTCGTGCCCATTTTATCAAATTCTACTTTTATTTAGCTCACTGCAGCCCAACAAGGGGGTTTGTGTCTGCATGAGAGAAAACAAAGCACAGTCTCCTACAGTGATCCCCAACCAATGGCCCATGAGTAACATGTTGCTCTCCAACCCTTTGGATGTTGCTCCAAATTTCATCAAAGCAGGTGCTTATTTATCAAATCTTGGCTTGGAGGCAAGTTTTAATTGCATAAAAACAAGGTTTATGGCCAAATTGAGCCATCTGTAGGCTGCCAGTCCACATAGGACAACTGAATAGCAAATCATATGCTTTATTTTGCACCACCCCAAGAAATGTTTTCATGCTTTTCTTGCTCCCTAACTCTTTTTACATTTGAATGTGGCTCACGGGTGAAAAAAGTTTGGGGACCCCTGCTCTACAGCATTGTTTGTCGACTGTTTCAATTGAAGCTCCCATCTTGGAGGTTCAACCTTGGGTCAGGGTTTCTTATTACCTTATAAGAATACAGATGTAGGGAAATAATGTATCAGTCATCAAATCACAGACCCAAGACTATCTAGGAAAGCAAATACATTTTACCACCAAATCTCACCCTGACTGACCTTCAGGTCGGGTGTATCTAAGAAGGCAAAGAAGTATTCTCCCCAAACCTCAACCTAACTGTTCTTTAGGGTTTCAAATGGAGTTCCCCTTGCTACTGCTCCAAGTTGACCCCCGGGGGGGGGACAGCCTCAAAGTTTATGAACCGAGGCCTATAATCTATAAGAATAGCTCATGACACCCTTTGATATAACTCCTAGTGGCCTTGAAGTAGATGTCAATTTTTGAATTTCTGGAATGTTATGGAGCAGTGATCCCCAACCAGTGACTTGTGAGCAACATGTTACTCAACTACACCTTGGATGTTGCTCTCAGTGGCCTCAAAGAAGGTGCTTTTTAATTCCAGGCTTGGAGGCAACTTTTGGTTTCATAAAAACCATGTGTACTACCAAATAGCCAATCACAGCCTTTGTTTGGCATCCCCAGGGACTTTCTTCATGCATGAGTTTCTCCTCAATTCTTTTTACATTTGAATGTGGCTCACAGGTAAAAAAAAAAAGGTTGCAGACCCTGGTCTACCGCGTACAAAGGCAGGTTTCTACAGTAAAAACATTGTAATAATTTATTTATAGGTGGAGAAATTGCAGCATTTGCTTAGTACTGCTGAGCACTACACATTGCTACTACTACTTTCCCTTCCTTTCTAAATATTTGAATGTTTTGTGTTACCTCTGATGGAGCTTCCACCATTGTCCCCAGGAATCCAGGAAAGGGTGATGGAGGAAGATGTGGTTTTGGATACAGTGAGCCGAGGCTGATCAGGTGGAACTGGAATGGAAATAAAATGGTTTCAAAAAAATGAATAAATCACAATGTTTTCTTTGAACCACATATCATTGGAGCATTATTTAAATATATTAGGTCTGTGACAAAACAACATTCATTGTAAGGCCAATACTACACTACATATGCCTAAAATTAATTATTTCACGGTATGTCAAGGAATATGTTTTAATAATGGTAATTTATTGAAAAATTAATTTCTGCACATTATATTCCTACTCCTCCTCCAACAAGATTTTAAAGAAGCAGCGACTGGAACATGAGTGTTTTGAGAAAACACAGTGCTGTCTTTAAGTACACAGTGCTGCCTTTAAGTAGAGGAGAACACCAGCTGACATGACTCCAGAGCAGAATAAATTAACTGCATCAGCTGGAATGCATTCTCTGTCATCATTAATGTATATGTACTTTGCAATTCCCGTGGAAATGAGATCTATACTGCACAGAATATTAACTAACAGCCTCCTGATGGAGCTGCACCAATAGTAAACTGCATTTTAGCAAACTAATATCGCTTGTACACAAAACATGGAAAACAGAAAGAGACAAATTTGAAAAGGTGGACGAATTATCCAAACTCGTCTTTTTAAAAAAAAGTTAATTCGATTTTTAAGATTTATCATACTCTGATGATTTTCGTGTATATTCGAATTCAAGGGAGTTTAAAAATGTGTGCCCAACAGCCCAATTTCAACTTGAATTCTTGGAGATCTTCTGCTAATAGAACTATTATTAATCAAAATCCAAAAATATCCCAGCATAGAAAAGTATCTATAGGGTAATGACTACTTCAACTAAAGAGATCCTGCTCTTCCTTGTAGGTGGCATGGACTGGTTTAGTGCCTTATCAATGAGGGCCCAGGTCCCAAAACCCAACCATAAGTTTGATATGTGGATATTTAACTGGGAGAGCCGTCAGCTATCTGTATGAGGCTAACACTTTTGCACAGGTTTTATAATTTAGTGCTAAATACATACATACAGATGACAGATGAAGTTCAGCCTCTGGTAGGATTCAATGGTTCCATGAATGTACTGGACTCTTACCTTGCACTTGAAGATTAAGCACAATCTCATCAGATCCCCAGCTGTTGGTGGCAACGCAGCTATAGTACCCAGAATCCTCAGCTTTGACCGTGCGGATGATGAAGCTTCCATTGCTGTAGATACTTCTTCGCCCATCAATCATGACTAGACTGGGTGTCCCGTTACTACCTCACAGAAAACAAAAGTCATAAATTGAAGGAATTACAATCGAACAAAGGCTGGGGAAACGCACTGCACGCCCCTATAATATATAATAACATCCAACAGTCCACATTTAAAACTTTTGTTCCATAGAAATATACCTATTATTATGGCAAATTAAAATAACATATATCATGCGGTTACCCCAAATGTTGGTTGCGCTGGCCAATGAAAAGACAAGGGTCCGTTCATTACGATATTACATGTATTTCTATAGCGCCAACTTATTTCGTAGCGCTGATTTTCTAACGTAAAATAATAGTGCATTATGATGTGATAAATGTGGGGGTTGTTTGCATTTCTAGAGGGGTTTTTTTTTAGAAAAGTTTGGAAAATAAGAATTCAAAACAATGTGCTATTATTATTCCTAAGCTTAAATATTGACAGTAGTGATGGGCAAATTTATTCGCCAGAGTCAAATTCGCAGCGAATTCCTGAGATTTGCTTCTGGCGAATAAATTTGTGAAACACGAAAATTCACCCGCAAAAATTCTCCAGCGTAAAAATAGATGCCAGCGTTCAAAATGGACATCCAAAAACAGACTCCGGAGTCCAAATAAGAAACGCTGGTATCCAAAAACAGACGCGCCCGTCTTAAAACTGACACGCGTGTCCAAAACAAGGCAATGGCGGCGTTCCGCAAATTTTTCTCCGTTTCACGAATTTCTCTGGAAATTCGCAAAAAAATTTGGCGAAATGCACCAGATTCACCCATCAATAATTGACAGTGACCTAAAAGAGGAAATAGCTACCCACCTAAAGTCTAGTAGTATCTACCTAGAGCTTCAGCTAGATGTTAGTTAGCATTCTCACATCCCTTTGTATTTTTGGACACTGTCACCTCTTTTTGAAAACAGAAATTACTTTAAGCTTGTGGTATCGCTTTAAGAGCCTAATGTTAAAGGACAACTAAACCCTAAAAATGAATGTGGCTAAAAATGCCATATTTTGTATAGTGAACTTATTGCAGGAGGCTAAAGTGTCAGCTTGTCAATAGCAGCAATGATCCAGGACTTGAAACTTGTCACAGGGGGTCACCATCTTGGAAAGTGTCTGTGACACTCACATGCTCAGTGGGCTCTGAGCAGCTGTTGAGAAGCTAAGCTTAGGGGTCGTCACTAATTATCCAGCAGCAGCAGAAAATGAGCTTCCCTGGCTGTAATATAAGCTGATGCTACAGGTTTGCTGATGATTAAATTGTGATGTTTCTAATGATGTGTATTAATGACTAATCAGCCTTATATTGTGACTATATTTCTATGACACTATCAGGTGTATATTGTGAGTGGGTCCCTAAGCTCAGTAAGTGACAACAGCACAGAGCATGTGAATCAGTGAATCAGTAGAAAAGAAGATGGGGAGCTACTGGGGCATCTACTGGGGAGACACAGATCTTTACTGCTAAAGGGCTGTGGTTGCTGCGGGCTGGTACACAAGCACAGAACATCATGTACAACATTTATACACACTTCTTTACTTAGGCTTTACTTCTCCTTTAAACATTAATTACTGATGCCAAGAACAGATTTGATTTGAGGTATCTGAGATTACATTAGTTCGAATTATATCCAAGAAAGCAGTAAATATCCATGACCCATATCTATGACAGAGGCTATGCAGCGAGTGATACAGTTAATTTAGCAGTTAGACTGGATATCTGCCATACGCAGGCCATCCATCATCTCTGCTAATTCATTCCTCAGCCGCTCTGTAGCAATGGAACAGATGAAGTGCTCCATCTGTCCAGTAAAGAAGACAACTTAGTGCCTCACAGAAGCTTTGCACACAAATCAACTACCCTGAGACGCCCCCCCCCGGGTAACCGAATTGAGTTCTGCAGCTTCAAATGAGTTGGTGCAACGTAGTAAAAATATGAAAGAAAAGCCTGGACAGAACTCACACAATAAGAGGGGACTGTTCTACGTCTCCTTATTACTTGAGAATGTTACTATAATGTAGGGATGCACCAAATTTTGGATTCAGCCAAACCCCTGAAACTTTTTCGAAAGATTTGTCCAAAAACTGAACTGCATATGCAAATTACGGTTGGGATGGGGAAAGCATTTTTTACTTCCTTGTTTTGTGACCAAAAGTCACGTGATTTCCTTCTCCACCCCTAATTTGTATATGCTAATTCGTATTTGGTTCGGCCGGGCAAAAGGATTCAGCCGAATGCAAATCCTGCTGAAAAAGACTGAATCCTGGATTCAGTGCATCCCTACTATAAAGGCCCAGAGACGTTGAATCAATACTTTTTGGGCTCTTCCTTTGGATATTCCTAGTTAAAGGACAAGTAAACCTTTAAAATAAGCGAGTGTAAAATTGATGTGGGCGGTATTCTAAGCTCTTTTGTCATTTACATTAATTATTTATTTGTTTTTATTTCAAGATATTAAGGGATATATGTACTGTGAATATAAATGAATTTTGTTACAACAGCGCCACCTGCTGATCAGTTTCCCACCAGTCTGACCACCAAGTAGTCAAGGAAGTTGTCAGGAGAAAGAAAGAGGCTGATGTTCTTCTGCTTAAGAATAAAAAAGACCTTTCTCAAACCTTTCCTAAGCAGAAGAACATCAGCCTCTTTCTTTCTCCTGACAACTTCCTTGACTACTTGGTGGTCAGACTGGTGGGAAATTGACCAGCAGGTGACCAACAGTACATGTATTCCGTAATAACTTGAAATTAAAGTAAAATAAATAATGAATGCAAATGACAAAAGTGCTTCGAATAGCATTCACTCATTTTAAAGGTTTACTTTACTTTTAAAGGTTTTATTTCGAAATGACACTGTTTACAATGAAAATAATTAACTTTTTAGTTGTAATATTGGTGTGTAGGTGCATCTCAGGTCATTTTGCCTGGTCATGTGCTTTCAGAAAGAGCCAGCACTTTAGGATGGAACTGCTTTCTGGCAGGCTGTTGTTTCTCCTACTCAATGTCATTTAATATGTCTCAGTGGGACATGGATTTTTACTTTTGAGTGTTGTTCTTAGATCTACCAGGCAGCTTTTATTTTGTATTAGG
>CM044434.1:4807390-4817450 GCA_024363595.1 Xenopus borealis | reverse complement strand
TTCCCGGGGATTGTTGTGCTGACTTAAAATACATAATTTCAGACATAGCACCAGGTCAGAATGGGGTGTGATGAGGACTGGGGCAGCAGGACTAGGAAAAAGTCTCTGGGACAGAATGGGATGGTGTGGACATAGAACCAGATCAGGATGAGGTGAAACAAGGAGGACTGGAGCAGGACAGACAGGACTGGAAAACTGAGGAGGGTTGGGCTATTTATAGGACAGAATGAGCCCTGATTGACTGACTCCACTGAACCAATAAGGTTGCTTGCTGGGAAGGGATTGTAAAGGTTAGTTAAAAGATAGCAAAAAAACCTTCTAACTGCTCACCTGGCCCATTGGAAAAGACAGAGCCAGAAGACTAAATGTTCCTGGCTAAAATCCAGGCAGAACCAGATGAAAGGGGATTGAATCAGTAATGGCCATCACAACAATTATAATATTGTAGCAATTGCTTATGATGTCTTGCCATATACCATAGCTCATACCCCACTTCATATTCAACACAATACTCCATTCCAACTATCTCTATCTGTTGGGGACAATTTAGGACATTGTGTTGTGTCCAGTGAAGTCAAGACTCACCTACTTGCCCTTACCAGACATGTCTTCTTTCTCCAAGAAGAATTTTAGCCAGGTCTAGACTGGTGAACTGCCATTAAAAAGACAGAGCAGCCACGTAAAGGCATGTGAAAAAAATAAACTTTAATGTTTTCAAAAGCATATAGTAGCCTTTTGGTTGGTATGTATCAGTTTTTCAGTCCACATGTTCCTTCATTAACTGAAAACCCTGGAGATGCCAGGCCTGGATTAACAGAGGAAGTTGATTTTTCAAATTTTGCGAGACGTATTCTGTCCATACCCAAGGGGCTTTTCTTCAACAACGTCATTCAATTCGACCAACAATCCTGAGCTCATTCTAAGGCATCTTTAAGGATAAATAATCAGACCTGTTTTCTCAATCTCATAGGTTCATCATGAGAATAAAAACATAGGACCATTCATCAACTGTAAGTCTGTAACAGAGAAAATTATTGTTATTACTATATACAACATTATATATCCAATGCATCATTGCAAGTATCCGCAATGCATATTAGCTCTCACCTTTTATTTCTGGGGGTGCCAATCCATGCTGTATCAATACATGAATGAATTAGTTTCCAATTCACTTTGATTAAGCAGTTGTATCCATGGGTTCAACTATTAGGGGAACACTGGATTTCCATCAAGCCCAGACAAGCACTAATTGCAGGCATCCAAAGCTTCCATGAGCAGAATTGTGGCAAAGTCCGGCTAAAGGGGTGCCGGAGGCCACATAGCAGAGTGAAAGCCCTATACCTAATATCTGCCTATGAGGTGTGAAATGCTACTTCAGAAATATTCCTATAGTATTCCTGAAAGGTTATTTCCCAATCCCATATTTCCTTCTTGTTGACTTTGACCCTAAGCAGGTGGTGGCGAACAGCCAGAATATGCCAATAAATATCTCAGTGTGCCAAGAAAACTCCCACATCAGAGCTCATTTATTAGTGTTACTTTGCTTCTAGGTATTATGTGTATCACTTCCTGGCAACAAAATGTTCCCTAACATGTGCACCCTAGGCAATTAAGAATCAAATTAAAATGTAGCAGATCCAGTCTTGACAGGGAAAATGGCTCATTGTTTCTTACCCTTGTCTGTAAATAAATCCACTCCAAGAAAGTTGTCATATTCCCATATATACCAGGTTTATTCACTCGGGCACAGCCATATCCCCAGCTGGTGTCACCAACAAGCCACCAAGTGGAGCTTGCTTTGGTTACTAATGGACCTCCGCTGTCCCCCTTAGAAATCAAATAAAAATATTTAGAATACATTATATAAGCAATATCAATGGCTAGTGCTGTACTTTACTGCCATGAAGTGTTGGGCCCTGAATTCTGTTTTAGTCAAGGCTCTATCTGCAAAGCTCTTGTATCTCCTACCCATGTCTGATGGGTTTCCTTCTACACTTCAAAATATTGGACAGGCAGGTTAACTGGATCCTGAAAAAATTGACCCTACTGTGATAGACACCGTAGACTGTTTAAGGAATCACTGATTGACGGATGAAATGTAACTACAAATGCAAGAGCATTAATATTTCTAATTCTAATTGCAGGACCAAAGCACATGGAGCCAGATTTACACGTACTAAGTTTGGCTCTCATGGGGCATTAGTTGCATTGTTATTTAGTCACTGGTTGGAAAGAACTGTGCAAAAGAGATGCAAGACTCTGATGTTACTTGTGTGTGGCTGGTGTTTTAACGGTACAACTTTTTTGCAATTAGTACTATGGTTGATATTTGTAAACGAGGTACTGCATACTGGAAAACAAGGGATTACCTGGCATGTATCTGTGCCCCCAGAAAGATCACCAGCACATATCATAGAAGACGTAATTTTCCCATTGTACATGACTGTCTGATTGCACACTTTCGAGTCAATCAGTGGAACTGCAGCATACTTTAAAGATCTAGAAATGCTACCTGAATTTAAAGTAGTAAAAAGAAATCATTGGTTAAAACAAATTATCCTTTGTTTAGAGCAGTGATCTACAACCAGTGGCTTTCGAGCAATATGTTCCTTGCCAAGCCCTTTGATGTTGCTCCCAGTGACCTTCAATCAAGTCGTTTTTTTTTTTTGATTTCTGAATAGAGAGCAAGTTTTGGAGGCATAAAGACGATATATATATATATATACTGCCAAACAGACCCACTTTTAGTCCACCAATTCACATAGGGGCTACCAAATAACCAATTCCAACCCTTCTTGGATACCCCCTAGGAGCATTTTTTATGCTCGTGTTGCTCTCCAACTTTTTTTTTCTATATTTAAACTCATGGTTTAAAACTTAGGCTGGGGACCCCTTGTTTAGCGAGAACAGGATTGTTTGAAAACTTGTAGTAGGATAAATGAGTAGAGGGAAAATGACTTCTGCATTAAAATACTGACCATCAGAGAATCAGCAGAGGAGCAGTACAGCATCAGTTCTACTCATTTTTATCTAAGGTACTTAAAGTCTAAATTGGAGATCTGCCCTCTAGTCACGCCGGTGGACAGGGAAATTGAAGTAAACAAATGCACAGGCAGAGTGCTCATACTAAGTTCCCTTGCACCAAACTGCCAAGAGACAATTTTTGGAGCTCTAAAGTCCATAAGTTTTAGGGCAACCCACCAACTTTTTATGTGCACAGATTTTTGGAACTTAAAATTAGATGAAAGAAACCACATCAACTCCTAACTTTTTAGATCTGCAACAGTATTTTTGGATCTAGCAATACTTTTAAAGAAATTAGCATTTTTAAACCAAGTATGTGCCTAGAGAAGTGGTAATAAAAAAAAAATATCTCAAAAAAGGCAGAAGAGGTTACTGACAGAGGTGTCCTGTCTAAATACAGGTATACTTGAAAAATATTAGGGACACTCATGTCTGGATGTTGTTAATGATAAACAGTAGCAGGACCAGTGATCTCAATGCTAATCATAGGAAAAATAGTGATTCAAATCATGACCCAACTTGGTAGATGGAGCTGTTAGTAGACAGTTAGAGTCCAGACTGCCCATCTAGTAAAATGGAAAAAAAATTACACCTTTTATTAGAGAAAGTCCTTTGTACCAAAGATAACTTTTTTGTGGTCAGTCTATTTCTCATTAAGACAAGTTCCTCTGAATTCATTGGGTTCCTTTAATGGAGTTGCAGAAGATGTAGTAGCAGGAGATTAAACCAAATTTCTTTGGAATCATGGGGGCAGTATCAGGTGGAAGTGTTTCCCATTTTCCATCTCAGCCTGATTTTTAAGGCAGGTGCCAGCTTTGATGAAAAGAGGAATCATGTCATCCAGATGATTGGGCACTGCTTGGTGCTTTGATTACCATGTATGAGGTTTAGTGAACGATGGTGGCATCATTAACAAGGGCATCATTCTTTTTCCCTGAATAAAGAGGGCACTCGTGCTTTGTCTTCCAGAATTAAAATAAAATAGCCCACCTTAATTTGCTCTGAGATGAAGTCTGTTGACTCAAGACTGAATTGGATAAGGAGGTGAGTGATAAAAGCCCTGCAGGCTTGGGGATCATGACTGTCAGGGGTGTAACTATAGAGGAAGCAGACCCTGTGGCTGCAGGGGGGCCCAAGAGGTATAGGGGGCCCCATGATGCCCTAATTAATTAAACAATTTCAACATATACTAGTAAAATGGACAACCTCTGGATATGTTGAGGGCCCTAAAATTAATTTGCTGTGGGGCCCAGTAACATCTAGTTACGCCACTGATGACTGTATTAAGGAGAAGCTGAAATACAGTGTTCTCTGCTAAGTGGTACAAACCTACTACCTCTCCATGATTTGCCCAAAAGGAGTTTTCAGACTTATTTGCTGTCTATTTGAGCAGCCATGCAACAAAACAAAATGTCCCTGGTTTAACAGGTCTGTCAGGGCTGCAAGGCTTGCTGGGCCTTAAAGTCAAGACTTAGAAGAAACAGGCTGAACAGGTTGAAGTCCAGTAGTGAGGTATCCAAACACACTTGTATTTAAATTAAGGTACTTCTCTTGACAGTCAATGATAGTAAGGAATAAAGCCAATGGCTAGCAAGTGGGAAATCAATAATTATACTAACAAATAGTGCACAGAGGACTCCTAAGACCTATCAGATATTTTACCCAGGCCCAGGTGCAATTTAATTTTTAATTTGGTGCTGAAGATCTGTGTCTTGCTTACATCATGATTTGAAGCCATTGACTTGACCTTACACCATCATCCATAAAACAGCAATAACTGCTTATCAATGTTCCACAGGGGCCCCATACCTCCTGGGCACCCCAGCAGTTGCAGGGTCTGTTTCCTCTATAGTCATGCCCTGCTTGTAACTTTCAGAACTATTTTACATTTCAGATATATCAATGTTAAGTAGTGTCATTCACTGACTTCAATCTTGAAATTTTTAATGACCTCCTTCAGAAGTTGTACCCCAACCAGATATCCAGCATGATGTGCCAGCTTCCCAGAACATTCCAGAGTTGGGTAAACACACTGGCTGAGAGTAATCTGAAAAAATAAGTTCTGTAAATTAGTTACATTATAAGAACTACTAGCGCAATACATGTATGGGATCCGTTATCCGGAAAACCCTAAACCCTAACACTATAGATTTTTTAAAAAGTTTTCCTTTTTCTCTGTAGGAATAAAACAGTAGCTTGAACTTGATCCCAACAAAAATTTAATTTGACACCATAGATTTAAATGGGCGTCAGCGAAATTTTGTCGGCTGCAAATTTTTGGCGAAACTAAATGGGTCAAAGTCACCCATCCCTAATAATGAATCCTTTTTGGAAGCAAAACCAGCCTCTTGGGGTTATTTAATGTTTATATGATTTTCTAGTAGACTTAAGGTATGATGATACAATGTTATCTGAAAAACCCCAGGTCCCGAGCATTCTGGATAACAGATCCAATCCCTATATTTGAATGGCATATGAAAGTAGCAGGATAACCATTGCACTTGTTGTCCCTATCTCATTTTATGTTAATATATATACAGTATGGGACTTGGATTTTTCTGGATAATGGATTTTTCTGTAATCTTCATACTTTAAATCTATTAGAAAATCTTATAGACATTAAATAAACCCAATAGGCCGGTTCTGCTTCCAAAAGGATTAATTATATCTTCGTTTGTAGCAAATACAAGGTACTGTTTTATTATTACAGAGAAACAATTGTTACAATTTAAGCTAAGAAGATCTCTTGGAGAAATTTTGATTTGCAGATCCATTAGCAAAACTGTAATAACACATAAAAGCCACAGAAATGTGTTCAAACTTTCATAACCTGCCATATTTTGTAAAATGAACATGGTAATTAGGGGGTGTGGTCACAAAATGGGCGTGGTCAAACATTGCCGTGCTGCAAATCTTTTTTCCCTCTCTCTGTTTCCAAAATGTTGGGAGGGATGATTTCACCTTGAAAAATACTTACAGCCAAATGTTATTTCCTTGCTTAGTTTCATTAGGGAGATATCATTATCATAACTGGAATCCTTATAACCAGGATGCATAATTATTCTTTCCACTAAATAACTGTTACTGTCATAATAACTTGGAAGGCTCAGTACCCCAACGAACACCCTCCATCCAGAAGCACTCAGAAGGAAGCCGGAAGACCTACCAGGAAAACGGGAAATTGTGTGAAGCTCAATTAGCAGAAGTTTTACATGTCAAAAATAAAATAAGCAAAATGTTCCCAGCCATTCCCACGTCTGCTGAGTAGTGATGGGCGAATCTATCCTGTTTTTTATCGCCAAAAAAATGTGCGAATTTCCATCTAAATTAAATTCGGGAAACGACGCTCATATCGTTTTTCTTTTACATTCTCATTTTTTTTAACACCAGCGAATTTTCACTAATTCTCAGGCGAATCGTGGGAATTCGCAGCGAATTTGCGCCTGGCGAATAAATTGGCCCACCACTACTGCTGAGTGCAGAAATTCAAGGTATCAGTATCAATAACTACAATTCCAGTAGTACAATTTAATACGACCAGCTCTGGCTCATTTGCAACGTATTGTTCTGGCAGCCACAGAGTTGAGCTCTTGTTATACCCTGGGTGAAAACCATCAAATCCTGGACCTTTGTTTACTTTCAATGTGGTTAATATGAATGAAATTAAAATTTTTGCGAATTTCCTAAGAAATCCGCTAAACAGCCAAAAATTCGTGAAATGCCGCTGGCATGTTGTTTTGGATGTAGGCATCTGTTGTTGGATGCGGGAGTCCGTTTTTAGATGATGGCGCACCAAAAACCGCATCCATCGCCGGCAGCAAATTTGCACCAGGTGAATAAATTCGTCCATCACTATTCAAAAGTAGCATATAAATTGTAAGAAAGATGTAAGAAACATCTTTCTCAGTAACTTCCTGAACTAGAAGTCATTTAACATATTCACAATACATGGCTGTCTAACATAGACTCTGTTTTATCTAAATAATCATTTTTTTTTTTAATTTCCGTTTTACATGATTTTCTAGTAGACTTAGGGGCAGATTTATTCATGGTCGAATTTCGAAGTTAAAATTCAATCGAAAATGGACCAAACAGGTCTGTTTCCGATCAAATTGAAATCGTTCGAATGCATCGTTCGATTCCAATGATTCGAACAATTTTCCAAAAAATACTTTGAATTACTAGAACTTAGAAAAAAAATTTCAGGACAGGCTCTGGGAGGTCCCCCATAGGCTAAAATGGCAATTCAGCAGCTTTAAGTGTCGAATTCAAAGGATTCTACATAGACAGTACTTCGAAATACGAATTTTGAAATTTTTCAATTCAAATCGAATTTTCGGCTATTCGATAGTTGAAGTAGCCCAAAATTACTTTGATTTTCGAATTTTAAAAATTCTAATTTTATTCAAAAATTCACTTCGACCCTTAGTAAATGTGGCCCTTAAAGTATTAAGATCCAAATTATGGAACGATACCTAGTAATCCTGGAAACTCCAGGTCTCGAGCATTCTGGATAATGGTTCCCTGCCTGTACTGTGTGTTTTTTCTGACTTAACTACTCCATTACTCCATTCAATGCCTGGATGACTGAAATCACCCAGAATAACAATCTTATACTCCTAAAACACAACACAGCTTGTCTTATCTCTGCATTCTTTGATGGTGCTTATGCTTTCAGGGCATGAGCTGACATTCCTTATTGCCCTAATTGATTTACTTTCCCCCTATTGTATCCTAAAGAGCATCATGGAATGTCTACTACACCATTTAGGAAAACCCATCACATACAGTAGTGTACCTAAGCTTACCTAAGCTCTTCTACTCTCCTGTACCAACACAATGTCACTTTTAGGTAGTAGGCACATACTTTAACAGGAGACACAAAGGGGATTTCTGATACCTGTATAAGTAAGCAACAATATGAACATCTCATTACTGTAAAATTGATATCATGATTACGACCCTTCTTACCCATATACACAGTGAGCTGCAGTCACTATCCACTTGGGAGAAATGATGGAGCCACCACATAAAGCTCCTGAGATGTACTGTAGACTGACTTGCCAAGGCCAGTTTCCTGAGGCAGCATTAGTTCCTCCAACTATTCGGCTGGCCACAGTTTTATAAGATACACCACAACCTGCAGAAAACAGAATTAAAACCCACAGAAGAATGGACGTTAACCACAAAAATTGAGAAGAAGAACTTGAAAACTCACAGTCACAATTAAAAAGTCTGTACATTTTATATTATACATACTGTAGATCCTTTCAAACCCAGCTACAACTACAATTCAACCTATGTTTTTGGTTCAGCTAATTTTTAAGGGTGTAAATATGAACAGTCCCAAAATCTCAAATGCAGATATATCTGTTGACTCAACCCAACCTCACCTAGTGGAACAAAATGACTTGTTTATGGGACCATGTGTATGACCTACATGATCACTATAACTGGTCAATATTAAGACAGATATTGAATAGACTGTCTGGATAATAATGTTTGCTAAGGATAACATTGGATCTTGGATGTGGTTGGTTCTTTGTAAAAGAAGGTCCCAGAGGTCAAGTGCGAGAAGTATAAGAGGAACCCCAGTGAAAAGACAGATGCCATCATGGTTAATTATGGGCAGGATCTCACAACAATTTGTTGACCTCCATGAGGACATTTTTATGTCTTTCTGAGTCAGACAGTCTCCAAGTTATTTTTCCTGGCTTCTTGAGCCCAAAATATAGGCAATATACAAGTGTTCAGAACTAGGGTATTACCCATGTTATGCTCCTCTGTGCAAATATGAGTAAGAAGTCTCCATATGGTAGAGAGAGAGACTGTATCTGTATGAACAGTGGGTCACCTTCAGTGCATTTAAATCTGATTCTGGAAAGTTTTTAGTCCTGTTCTGCAAAGTTATAGTAACAATATAAACATTTGTTTAGCAGCAAGTTGCTGGTCCCATACAAAAAACAAAAGTTATTATTTTATAAAAAGGAGCAAGTTCTTTGGAACAATTACACCAGTCAAGTGTATTGTCTCCAATTAACTGCAACGTACCATAAATATGGAAAACCTGCCATTTGAAACATGACCAAGCTATTGAATTATCTTTTGTTGAGTAGGATATGTCTTAAAGAAATATTAGATCTGGATACTAACTTGATTTCATTTAATAAATTATGTACTTCTAATGTCTCTTTTGTAGGATACAGGCTCATTATATTAAAAAGTACCATGGTTGTCTCTCCAAGGTTAATTAAGCCCTTGCTTTAGACTAAGCATGCTCCGAATCCAGGATTTGGTTTGGTTTTTTTTGCCTTTTTCAGCACGATTCAGATTCAGATGAATTCTTGTGCCTGGCTGAACCAAATCCAAATCCTAATCTGTATATGCTTGTATAGGGTTGACAAGGGAAATCATGTGACTTTTCATCACAAAACAAGGAAGTAAAAAATAAATTTTTCCACTTTTTACTTTCCTGCCCCCAATTTGCCTATGCAAATTAGGATTCCGTTTAATTTCGGTATTCGGTCCGAATCTTTCACAAAGGACTCAATGTAATAGTGGATTCGGTGGATCACTACTTAAGAATAGAGATTGGGAGCTCAAACCAACATATTGTCCTCCAACTTCCAATTTGTGATTACAATGCGCAGAACTACAAGACTGGATCTTTTAACCATGTAAAACTGATCATAAAGAAGTCAGTTGATTGTGTTGATGACCATATTGCAACACTTACTTATGCAGCGCAATGAGACGACATATGTCGAAAAACAGGAAGAACTGGAAATAAATATAGACTTTTGTTAAATACACACACATATATGACAGGCTATGAAATAGGCTTAGCAACTTATTATTAGCAAAAATTATTATTTTGCACTCAAGCTAGACTTGGTAATAATTAGAAACATTTTGCTGTAAGGGTAATCTAATAAAACATTCAAAGATTCAGGGTTCACAGATTTGCTTAAAAATAAATGTGGCTAAAAATACCATATTGTATATAGTGAACTTATTGCAGGAGGCTAAAGTTTCA
>CM044434.1:4770306-4782493 GCA_024363595.1 Xenopus borealis | reverse complement strand
GTGCAGCAATAGAGATAGGACTAGACAGAACTGGACAGGATAGTGCAGGCATAGAGACAGGACTAGGAAGAGCAGGACAGGACGGTGCTAGGGGTAGAGACAAGACTTGGCAGAGCAGGGCAGGACTGTGCAGTCATAGAGAAAGGACTGGAACAGGATAGACACCAGATGAAGCAAGGTAATGTAAGGTAAGACAAGGCAAAGCACAGACAGTGATCCAAGCTGGGGACAGTGCCATAGTGCTCAAGTTAGGGCTATGTTCAGGAACTGGTGGTGGTGAGGAGGGCTTGTCTTATATCAGGCAATGTCAGTGCTATCCAATCCACCAATAAGGATGCTGGAGTGAAATAGCTAAACCTGAGGCCCAGCAGCCAAACAAGAGATTGCTGGATGCTCTCGCCAGCGCTACACAAATTCACTAAAGTGCGAAGTTTATGCTAATTTTTTTTTTTCAAACTCCTGTCTATTGTATTGAACTTCGCCAGGTCTGACCTGCCGAGGTAACGTCTAGTGTAAGAGGCAACGTTCAGTAAAATGGTCATCTTAGTGAATTTGCGTAATTGCGATCCTTCTTCAGTGCGCAACTTCACCTGACGTAAGGGTGTGAAGTTGCGCTAGTCTATCTACTTCACTAGCGAAAATTCGCCAGAGTAGGTGTTAGTGAATTTGCAAAGTTGGTTTTCTTCCTTATACAGATGAAACTGCCTGAAGCCAAGCTATCCTGCTGAAATTAATAGTAGCTGCATGTCCCTCTAGTTCCCTCTAGTACAGGAGCCCCAGGAAATAGAGATGAGTGAAATTTTTTCACCATGAAAATGATGCCCAATGGGTGAAAAAAGTTGTCGTATGTGAAATAAAATTTGTGGCGTCTCCTCCCATTTCAAAATTGTTGGTTGGTTTTGCTTCCAATAAGGATTAATTATATATCTAATTACATTTATTTATTATATTGCCAAATACAGCACAAATAGGAAAATGTATTTGAAAATATCTAGGCAGTAGTGATAAGCGAATCTGTCCTGTTTCACTTCACTGAAAACTTTGGGAAACTGTTGTAGGGGACTGGTAAATTAACCTCCCAGTATATTTAGCAGGCAGTCTCCAAGTGTTATGGACACCTAAGTGGGTCCTAAAATACAGTTAGGAGGGGGAACTGTTTCCTATTCCTGCTCTAATCCATGCCCCTTGCTGTTACTCACAGTAACCAGTAGATGGCACTGTGTTAAAGTATAAAAGGATTGTAAGCCATGCTTCCAGAGTCCATCTTGTGCTGGCTCTAGCCTGATCAAGCAGGCTGCATTGAGTGGAACCTGAACAGGTCAGGCCTAGCCAGGATAGGCTACTCACAGTTATAGGTCGCTCTAGGAGTGACAGATAGATAGGATTATTTAGCTGAGCAGTCTGAGGCTCCTACGAGGATTGTGAGTGGGATTAAGATCCCGGGTACTAATTGCCCAGAGTAGGGACTAAGTGTACAGACCTAGGATTAGAAGTGTCTCCTCAGGTTACACTTAGGGAAAAGGCTGAAAGCTGGGTGTACCTCCTCAATGCTGCATATTCATTGTCTCCCCTGTGTGAAGGAGACAGTCTCTGACCAAAGGTGCTGTGAGTATTGCCTATCCACTGTTGATCCTGCATGTGCTGATGTGATTAGTGTACACTCCAATGTGGATTGTCTGTTCAATAAATATGTTAATGGTTAAGTTTTAAGAACCACTGGCACCCAATTATTTGCACCCTGAATACAGTTACAGTTGCACTACACCCTGCCTCAACCTCGCTGCGAGGGATTACTCCCTAAGATTTAAGGTCTCATCCGGAGCAATATATTGGGAGTGGAGCCTATAGATAGAGAAAGGTGCGTTGAAGTTTACTATAGTGCTACACTGTTAAAAAAGTCAATAGTCAATAACATTTTTTTCTAAGAGCAACAATTTATAACACAGTGTCCAAAGCACGTGATGTCATTAAAGTAAGTTTTATGGTTTGGGGGAGCTGACAAAGCTACAATGTAATTTTATCATATATAATCTTAACTGTCCACCATCGCAGCTGCCGGGTCTCTTTAAAGCTGGGACAGTGGGACAAGGGACTTAGGGGCAAATTCACTAAGTGGCAAAAATGCGCTAGCTGCGTAATTACGATCCTTCGTCAGCGGGCAACTTCGCCTGGAGTTAGGGTGCAAAGTTGCGCTAGTCTATCTATTTTGATAGAGAAAATTCGCCAGCAATGGGCGGTGGCATCCAAAATGGACACGTGCGTCCAAAATGAGACGCAGCAGCCTTTCACGAATATTTCACAGTTTCGTGAATTTCTCTAGAAATTCGCAAAAAATTTGGCGAAGCGAAACGCCACCAATTCGCCCATCACTACTCATCGCTACTAGCCAATGGAATTTATGTCAAAATTTCGGGAAGATTTACTGCAGAAACAGCTGACCATAACACAGAGTGATTTAAAAGCCATTGGTGAGAAGCATCTCCCATATAATCTCCATGTGTAGACTTAGACTTCTCTGTCTCATTTTTTCGAAAAATCTTTTGCTGGAAGGCAATTCCTAAAATCTGCCTCACCCATCAGTTGACGGTCATTAACAGGAAGATGTTTTGCTGCTATATGTTTTTGTTTCTGCCACTTTTAAAACAAAATGTGAATTAACTAAATACATATATACAGGTATGGGATCCATTATCCTGAAACTTGTTATATAGAAAGCTCAGAATTATGGAAAGGCCGTCACCCATAGACTCCATACAATATATCCAAATTTTAGAAAATTGATTACCTTTTTCTGTATAATTATAAAACAGTAGCTTGTACTTGACCCCAACTAAGATATAATTAATCCTTATTGGAAACAAAACCAGCCTGTTGGCTTTATTTCATGTTTACATGATTTTTGAGAAGAAACAAGGTATGAAGCTCAAAATTACATAAAGATCCCAAAGTATTCTGTATAACAGGTCCTGTATCTAGAACCTATAACCTCCTGTTTGGAGAATTTCTCTTGGTAACTCTTCTCACTGGTACAACATGAGGTGAGGCTGTTAAAAAGTTTTTGAACAATAAGAAATGTGCACCTTTGGAAACATTCATGTTTATTTTCTGGGACTTTACTATCAACTTTATTTTTTTTTGTTTGCTGTTTCCTTAAAAATGACCTACTCTTCAACAGAAATGAACAATTAATATCAAGAACTGTCTTCCATATTGCGGCATTGTCTGAAATCAGAAAAAACATTGCACAGAATTGTTTCTTTTTCTGATTGCAGACGGCACAGCTGCCTTCGGATTTATTTGTACTGCCAAAAGTGTGAATATAAAAAACTTCATCTCAAACCTGCCGAGGACATGTATAAGTCAAAGGCAGATGTCCCTTTAAAACTGGAAGATATGACGATCTGCTCTGGGTTTCATACTAGAATTGAAAAAAAAAATTGTGGTTTTCTGGCAATAATCCAAAAAAGTTTTCCAGTGTCAAAGCCAAAAAAAATATGATTTTTTTTTGGATTATTTTATTGATAAATAAGGTAAAATTGTGGATGGGAATTTGGTCAAAGTTGTTTTAATAAAATAATGAGCAAATAAGACCTTTAATGTCTATGCAACTCTTTGGGGCAGATTTACAAATCACATTTTTTTTGAGGGGGCCATTTTCGTTCAAATATGGCCGTTTTTCAATTCAAAAGCGTACTTATCAAATAAAAATTGTTCAAATCGTTCAATCACATAGTTGGAAACAAACGTTTCGAAGGATGTAGCACAAAGTCCTTCAAATTCCTAGAACCTTTAAAGGGCCAGTACTAGAAAATTAAAGGGCCAGTACCCTAGGGCCCAACAATCAGATCATAATGGAGGCCATATGGGCGATCGGATCGCAGGACGGCATCAACGAACAGATGCGGCCTCGATCTGACGGGATTTTTAGTCCCGCCCAATCGACATCTGGCCGACTTTCAACCAGATGTCAATCAGTGAAGCGCGTCGGAGGGCCCCATACACGAGCCAATAAGCTGCCGACTTGGTCTGTCAGCAGCTTTTATCGGCCCGTGTATGGCCACCTTTAGTAAATGTGCCCCTTAGGGTTGAGGCAGGCAGACTAATTGCCTCTTCTGTGGTGCGACAATCTCCCCAAACTGCCTTCCATGCTTGAATGAAGAATCGTCTGCACTAATGCACTTGCGGCACTTTGATTTCTGAAGTCACTTGAAGTTCCCTCATGAGGAATGAGGCGACTTTGGAAATCAAAGCCCATACTTATAGGTGAGACTGGGAGTTCTAGGAAATGTTTTTTCCACCTGTGAAACAATTATTAACTAAACTATAACTTTACCTATGCTGTAAATATCTATCAAAGCATAGAGTTTAGTTTGTTCTCACCTGGGTGAGTCTCTTGTGTCTCTGTATGTTCAGTTGAGATCTCCGTGTGTCACTGTTTGTCTATATGTGCAGTATATACGGGGAGGTGAGGAAGAGACATACAGGTTTACTGAGCACAGCACTTCTCCACACACTGCCCAATAGTAACAATAACATCTAATGTAGTGATCCCCAACCAGTAGCTTGTGAGCAACACCAAGCCTTTTTAGCATAGTTCAGATAAGTTCCTCCTAGTCCTGACTACTGGCCAAACTGAACCCAAAAGCAGTAAAGATCTGTGTCTCCCCAGTAGATGCCCCAGTAGCTCCCCATCTTCTTTTCTACTGATTCACTGATTCACATGCTCTGTGCTGCTGTCACTTACTGAGCTTAGGGACCCACTCACAATATACTGTACACATAGGGGCAGATTTACAAAATTCACATGAAGAATTTGAAGTTCGATCGAATTTTAATAAAATTATAATCTTCGAATATGCAAATTAGGCAAATTCAACCATCGAATAGTTGAATTCAAATCATTCGAATAAAATTTTATTCGAATTTTCGGCCATTCGATGGTCGAATAACTTCGCGTTTAAATTTTTATTCGACCAGCTACTTTGCCAGAACCAAGCTACCGAATTGGGAATCATTATTTTAGATCGAATTAAAAAATTAAAAAATTCAATCGATCGATTAAATCATTCAAATCGATCGATTCGAACGATTGATTAATCAAATTTTTTTGTTCGATCGATCAAATTGCTTCACCCACTATTCCCATGGTCGAATTTCAAATTTTTGTTTCATTCAAAATCGACCAATAGTAAATCTGCCCCACAGTGTCATAGAAATATAGACACAATATAAGGCTGATTATTATTGGTTTAATTGGTTGCCCTTTTATTAGACACCAGTGGGATCACCTGACTATAGCTGGAAGGGGTGGGAGCTACATACAACATGGAGCTGGCCACTGTTCCTGTATAAATGATAACAGACAAGGGAAAGTTGTGCTCACCACTTGTGATGGGTGAATCTGGGGAGTTTCGCTTTACCAAATCTTTTGTGAATTTCCTAAGAAATTTGCAAAACATTGAAAAACTTGCGAAATGCCACCAGCATCTCGTTTTGGATCAATTTTTGGACGCAGGCGTGTGTTTTGGATGGCGGGATATATTGCCGGTGTTAAAGAAAAACGGACGCCAGGCAAATTTTTTCAGGCGTTTAATTTATTCGCCCATCACTACTCACCACAGGTGATGCCACTGGAGGCAAATAACCTAGTAATGGGAGTTTTACTTTGAAAGCAGCAAGTAAGTTGCAGGTTTGTAAAATGTATAATGAAGCAATAGAATTCTTCAGGGCCGGAACTAGGGGTAGGCAGAGTAGGCGGCCGCCTAGGGCGCAGTCATAGGGGGGGCGCACTTTAGAAGGTAAATATTATTTTTTATTTGTTTAAGTTTTAACTTCTCCAGCAGCAGTGTTCTGCTCGTCTTCAATCCCCACCTTCCTCTTAACCCTTTTCCTGGCACAGATCTGGGGAAATTTTTTTTCTGCTGCTCTGGCACAGGCTGATGACACAGGTACAGACTTGGGGGGCAATGGCTGGTGGCACAGTTACAGACTTAGGGGGCAATGGCTGGTGGCAGAGGTACAGACTTGGGGGCAATGGCTGGTGGCACAGATACAGATTTGTGGGGAAATGGCTGGTGGCACAGGTAAAGATTTGGGGGGCCATGGCTGATGGCCCAGGTACAGACTTGGGGGGCAATGCTGGCAGCACAGGTACAGAGTTGGGGCAATATTTTGGCTTGCTTTCACAGGTACAGATTGGGAGCAATATTTTGGGTGCTACTGGCTGGCACAGGTACATATTGGGAGCAATTACTGGCACACATACAGTTTGATTCATTAATGTGTTTCATTATTTCAGAAAAGGTGAATATGTGGGAAATGGTCATACAGAACAGGGGTGGGGGGCACTGATTGCACCCCTTGCCTAGGGTGCCAAACTACCTTGGCCCGGCCCTGGAATTCTTAATTAATCAGATGCAATTTGAGAGCAGGACTGGCCAGATATGGGATGACTGTGATGTAGTTGGCCAGCTTAAATATATTGCTATATATGGACAAACAATCCCTGTTGTTTAAAGGGTAAGGCATTTTTTAGTAGCTGTATGCACAGAATGTCTCAATGTCTTAAATATATTGATAATGAGTTGAGTGCAGAGGACCTCTTGTCTTTGTCTATCAGACACCAATGTCCTTATTTTGGATGCCAGCATCTGTTTTTTGGATGCTGGCGCATTTTCACCAACTAATTTGTGCTGGCGTCCAAAAACCGACTCCCGCATCCAAAAACTGACACTTGTGTCAAAAACGAGATGCCAGTGTCGTTTCGTACATTTTTCGCCGTTTTGCAAATTTAGCAAAGCAAAATGGGACAAATTTGCCCATCACTTATGACCAGACAAAAATGACTAATATTACAATTTAAAAAAAAATACACTTGTTGGATTAGGAATGACATTTTACATGGTAGAGTGAATTATTTGCAGTGAAGAATCCCTTTAAGACAGCTCTTTTCATAATTAACCTGTGTCCCTAGACCCCCCCACCCTGTGCCTGTTAACTGTTCACACAGATGGACTAAGTATATAGGAGGAAAACTACAAAGCCTTATGCATATATATAGAGAATACATATATAGAGAGAGAGAGAAATCTGCAGTCGGCCTTAGAATTTCTGTATTTCTGTGTTATTAAATTATTACTCATTTCAGTTCACTACATGTTCCAAAAGACTTAGGCCTCCTCATTAAGCATTTTGCATTAGGCTTACCCCTTCCAGGAGCAGCAACTCAGTTGCAGATCTTTGTGGCGTCTGTAGAGAGACACACCTTGCCTTGGATATCACATGTGTTGCACCTTATGAATATTTTATAAATATGTTAAATAGAACATGAGAACATATCCTAGACAATCATCACTTGTCACCTATCCTTCCTCTGAGCTCACACCTCACCTATCTCACACAGGAAAGCAAGAGATATCACAGCTCATTCTTTTCTGTTGTGCATCTGATTATCCAAGTCCATTGTGCAAAGTGCAATTTTAGACACAAGGTGCACTAAAGACACTGGTCATTGATATACTGGCAAACTAAACTAACGTCTGCAATCAAGGGTGTGTAGTTGCCATTCTGCTTAAAGGAGAACCAAGCCCGTTTTAAAAAGAACCCCTAGCCCCCCTACCCAAAATCGGCCCCTCCCCCTGGCCCACCTGGTACCTTGGGCAAATGCTAGTGATGGGTGAAACGGCCGCGTTTCGCTTCGCCGTCACATCGTTTTCGGCGCGTCGTGTCACATCGTTTTTGGCGGCGAATTTTTGGCGGCTAATTTTTTTGGCCATTTCGCGAATTTATTCACCAGCGGCGAATCGCAGGAAATCGCCGCGAATTCGCCCTTGGCGAATAAATTTGCCCATCGCTAGCAAATGCCCCTAACTTTCTACTTACTCCTCCCTTGCAGGTCCTCTCCAGCAGAGAACACAGCAGCCACCTTTGGTCTTCTTCCTGTAGTGAGCAGCGTTTTTGGGCGCATGCGCAGTGCACAGTGCGGAGCTATAGAAATAAATGTTAATAATGCACCAAGTTATAAAATTTCCAGAAAAAATGTTGTGACTTTCATTGCATGCGCCTTACTATTGAGTGTTGTTCTTAGATCTACCAGGCAGCTGTTATCTTGTGTTAGGGAGCTGTTATCTGGTTACCTTCCCATTGTTCTGTTGTTAGGCTGCTGGGGGGGGGTGATATCACTCCAACTTGCAGTACAGCAGTAAAGAGTGAGTAAGAGCAAGTCACCGGACTGGGGTCAGCTGGGAAACTGACAATATGTCTAGTCCCATGTCAGATTGCAAATTAAATATAAAAAAAATCTGTTTGCTCTTTTGAGAAACACGTTTCAGTGCAGAATTCTGTAGGAGCATCACTATTAACTGATGTGTTTTGAAAAACAAATTGAGGAGAAACTGCACACAGACACCATGCTTTTCTTGCTTCAAGAAGACAAAACTTCACATGACACACACATGACACTGTATTAGTATCAGATTACTATTGAATCTGTAGGAGAGCATAAACATTGAGACATGTCTTAACATTTCTAAATATATAGTGAATAAAGTACCCCCTCTTGTAAATTATAAGGATATTATAAGTTACAGACACATAAAAACACGAGGCTGAAGGCCGAATATTTTTATACTGGTACATGGAACTCCTCGGTAACTTCTAATATCCTCATATTTTGCAACTTTATTTATTATAAAACACAAGTTTCAATGAGTCATGTGACAGAAATGACATCAGAACTCACAGTCACCGTTTTATAACTGATGACATCAGTACTCACTCTTAATAAGGATATCATTTACAAGATATTCACAGCTTTTGTGTATTATAATGACATATTATGATTAAACCAGGAAGACACAATTTAAATAAAATTGACCCCATGAAAATAATTATATATATATTTTTTTATTTTTTTTAAGCGATTCTGTCATGATTTGTATGGTGTAGATTTACACTGCAAATAATTCACTCTACCATATAAAATTTAATTCCTGAAGCAGCAAGTGTATTTCCTTTGAGTTGTAGTATTCGTGTGTAGGTGCCATTGTAGGTCATTTTGCCTGGTCATATGCATTGTGCTTAATGTAACTGAATGTGTCGCAGTGGGACACGGATTTTTACTATTGAGTGCTATTTTTATAGCTGCCGGGGAGCTTTTATCTGATTACCTTCCCATTGTTCTGATGTTAGGCTGCTGGGGAGGAAAGGGAGGTGGGTGATACCACTCCAACTTGCAGTACAGCAGTAAAGAGTGACTTCAGTCTATCAGAGCACAAGTCACATGACTGGGGGCACCCGGGAAACTGACAAAATGTCTAGTGTCATGTCAGATTTCAAAATTTAATATAAAATTTGCTCTTTTGAAAAATGGATTTCAATGCTGAATTCTGCTGGAACAGCACTATTAACTCATGTATATTATAAAAAAAAAAATTCCCATGACAGTATTCCTATAACAGTAAAATTAATCATCTCCTCCTACCTGATAAATCTGGATTGACCTATCTGAAGTTCATAATATTTGCTCAGGGGTTTGATGGGCAATTTTTTTCATTCGGCGTAGATTTGCAGCAAAATTCTGCACTTTGCCATCTGCAAACTGAAACTGCAAAAATAAGCCACGAAAAATGTTGCTGCAACGAAAAAGTCACAATTGTCACAGACAAAAAAATGCCCATTGACTTTAACGCACTCGGAGTGATAAAAGATTGTTGAATGTTTAAAAAATGATTGCGTGTAAAATAAATCTTTGACGCCTATTGATGTCAATCAGTTTCAAGACTTTTTCACAATTTTGCTAATTTTTTGGAGAACTGAAACAGGACAGATTTGTTAATAACTACTCAGGTTGTTTGTTTCCGTCTTAAGCATTTGTAGCTGGAGGAAAAAAAAGCTTTCATTATATGGGGCACCATGGGGCATTTTTCTATGAGAAATAAGTCAAGATGAGCAAATGTATCCCATTATTACTTTGCTGAAAAAATTGTAAAAACTGCAGGAAAATTAGCAAACAAGTGAAAAAGATATTCTTGTGTGTTTTTTTCACCACATTTTCCCACCTTTTTGTTCCTTTTAAGTTTCTGTAAACTTCCTCTCTGTCCATGGCATTGTATTTCTCAGGCATATCTGTCTTAGAAATTTCACTACAACTAATTAGAATATTCCTAAATAATTTTACAGAAATTATATTGATAATAGTTGAGTCTGGGTTGCCTGAATTTCCAAGTTTAAGGGGCAGATTTACTAAGGGTCCAAATAGAGGGTTTTTCAACCAAAATTGAAGGATTTTAATGCTATTCGACCAATTGAATTATGGAATAGTAAAACTTTGATCGAAAGATAAAACAATTTTAACCATTCGATCAAATTTTTACTATTCGATCTAAAAAACTTTAAAAAATGCTATGGGAGCTTCCCATAGGGAAGTATAGCAATTCGGTAGGTTTAATCTGGCGAACTAGGCAATTAAATAAAAATGAACGGTAGCCACAAAAAATATTTGAAAATTCTAATCTTTTTGAAAATTTGATCGAATTTTGAATCCTTCACATGAATTTATTAAATCCGCCCCTAAGTGTCAATTACAGAGATTTTTTCCGAGCTTCTAAGAACACATATTTTTATGAAACACATGCATACCTCTCGCTGGCAATGATGTTGACTTGATAGTTGCACTTTGCTCACTGACATCCCAGGTGTGGATGACCCCAGGGGGCAGATTTACTAAGGGTCGAATGAAAAAAAAACTCGAAATTCGACCAGGGAATAGTGGGGGAATAGTGAGGAATGAAACATTTTTTTTTAGCGCAATTCGATCGTACGAACAATCGAATAGGGAAAATCCGATCGATCGAATATTCAAATCGAATTTGAATTGAATATTCAAATGATTTTCAGCAATCTTTTTTGGGGATCATTCCCTAAGATTGAATTTTTCAAATTCGGTAGGTTTAAACCGGCGAAGTAGGTGATCAAATTTAAATTTAAAGGGGAAGTATTCGACCATCGAATTTTCGAATAAAATTGAATTCGAATCATTCGAATATTCGATGGTCGAATTTTGTTGAATTTGCCTTATTTGCATATTCGAATTTCGAATATTTCAAATCTTCGAATAACGTTTCGGCCTCATTTCAAAATTCGACTAACGTTTCGGCCTCATCCGAGGCCTTTCTCCAAAACATTTTTATTTAAGTAAGACCTGTGAGTGCGGATCTTCTTGGATTTCTTATATAAATATATATATATATATATGTATATATATATACAGTATGCACCAACACTCACATGTCCGCCAGTCTCTAGGCTTTGGTCTGGGAGCGTGGGACTCATCACTTACAGAAAAAAACACACATATTCAAGATGACTGTCGAACTGAACATTTATTTAAAAGACAAGTTAATTTAAAAGTGAGCATTTTTTGGATGATTTATAAATACTTTGCTTTGAGCTTCCAATAAATATCATTAACATTTGGTGCAGAAGATAAAAATACATTTGACACTAAACAGGACATGGCAACGTTTTTCAGGCAATTGTAGAAATATAAAATAAATTGATGTTTACCCACAATGCAGTTCCACATCATACAAGGCCAGACTTGGCACCATGAGATATTTATATGATATTTGAGTCTTTAAATGAGCAGCTCAGCCAAAGTCTGAGTCAAAAACTGAAATCAAAATCCACTCTGAATGTTTTCATTTTATGAGCAGAAATCTTTTTTCTAGCACTCCCACAGCATGCAAAACCTTACCAAGGGTACACTTCAGATGTAAAAATTAGGGACGCACTGAATAAATCATTTCTAATAAGAGTTAAAGTATGAGTAAACCTTAAAAATAAGTGAATGGAAAAATTGATGAGAGTGCTATTCTAAGAACTTTTGCACATGTGCATTCATTATTTATTTATTTTTACTTCCAAGATATAAAGGGATACATGTACTGTTAATATGAACAATGTTTGTTCCAAAAGTGCCACCTGCTGGTCAATTTCCCACCAGTCTGACCACAAAGTAGTCAAGGAAGTTGTCAGGAGAAAGAAAGAGGAAAAAAATTAGAAACCTTTCTAAAACCTTTCCTGCACAGAAGACCATCGGATCAGCCTCTTTATCTCTACTGAGACTACTTGGGAGTGCATGGTACCTGGCTCTGAATGTGACTTATTTAGGTTAAGATAAAGTGTC
>CM044434.1:4722584-4747498 GCA_024363595.1 Xenopus borealis | reverse complement strand
ACTCTGCCTTGGGCAATGTCATAGTCATAGCATAGTAATGTGGAAACGCCCATGTTGGTATATACAGAACAGGGATTCTATTACTTGCCAGTCCAAAAGTGACAACCTCCAGGGAACCCGTTATGGGCCAACCACTGCTATGTACTTTTGATGTTTTAGTATGGATGACTCCCACAACACTCTGGGAGGGTTGGCAAGCATTTGCTATGTATGATTCCTTCACTAATAAGCCACTCCTACGGCTCAATCTATAGACACCATCTTGCTTTATTATTATTACTACCCACTTCCCAAAGCTCTGACACAGTTCTGTTTGTGGTACTGTACTTCGCCTTACTGTATAGAACGCACTTACGGGAGAATAATATGGAACTTTTCAGCCTCATCAGGGCAATGTCATTGTTCTTTGTCTTTGTATCATAATTCTGGTGACCGATCACAGATCTCACAGAATATCGGATCCCGGAAGTGCTTCTGTAGATGGATCCAACATAAACTGTCCATGCGTATGGAGTTGAATACGCTCTAGGATTAAAAGAGAAGACAACAGAATGTTATGAGGTGTGCGTACAAAGCACAAGAAGAACAAGTAAAAATGTAGGGATACCATGTGGCCCATATGGTACTGAGCTCAACGAGACTGGTGGGTCACACACTGGGGGTTCTAGAAGAACATACAGCTCAAGGTGTAATAATGTGCCATGCACTAAAGCATTTCTGCTTCTTTGTGGTTTCTTAGAGGATAGAGCTGTGCTGATGTGTGGGCAGTATGTACGATGGCAACACAGTAGGTACAATATGAAACATGATGAGGTGCAAGGGAACCATGTATGACCTGGCTTGGGTTACTGGAGAATATTGCAGCTTGTGTGCTACTCCCTATTAGTGATGGGCGAATTTATTTGCCAGGGGCGAATTATCAGCGAATTCCCGCGATTCACGAAACGCCAGCTAAAATGATGCGACGCGCGTCAATAACATAACGTGACTCATTTCGGGAATTTTTTAGCGAATTTTTCGGCGAAATGGGGTAGATTCGCCCATCACTGCTCCCTATTAACCCAAAGCAAGTTAATCACAGCAAATGTGATTCCATGTTGCTGCCTCTTATAATGTACCCGAAGGAATTCTTAATTGTGTATCTGCCACAAAGATTTGCACCAGGTTGTGACAGGGGCAATTACACTGGAAGTCTGGTGCATCATGGATGAATCATGGCGACTTGCTCGTTTTTTTGTTTTTTTTTTTTAAACTATGCACCACGTTTTACTTTTATAGATGGAAATGTGAAAGATTCTGCATGTATTTGTATTTATTAATACCCATAGTTTCATTTTCCAGGGTTTTAAGGAGAGGTAGGTCATGAATATGTATCTAAATGTCAATTAACATAATAGAACAAATATTTATTATGTACTGTGTAGGGCCTACTATTTGTATTTGCATGACTTTCTTCTGCCCAGTGCAGAGCCACAATGAATAGTCATTTTGTGTATTATAGAGATGTGGACAGAAGCCACACACAAGCAGGTACTTACCCCTCCACACAATGTGCAGCAGTGAGTATATAGTTGGAGTTAATTATGGAGCCACCGCAGACATGCCTCTCATTGTACTGAAGACTCACTTGCCACGGCCAGTCTCCCGGTAATGCCTGGGAACCCCCAACTATCCTGTTTCCCACATTCTTTGTGGAGGAGCCACATTCTGCATTGAAGCAAATAATTGTAACTCTTACAAAGGCCATAAATAGTATAGACCAACAATACACATACAACCCTTATACTAGAGCTAGTAATCCATAGGAACCCATCAAATGTTTGCTTTTAAGAGACCAATAAATGCTCTATGCTGTTGGGTTGGTGTTGGTTACCAGACAGGTGACTAGAGCAGTGATCCCCAACCAGTAGCTCGTGAGTAACATGTTGCTCTCCAACCCCTTGGATGTTGCTCCCAGTGGCCTCAAAGCAGGTGCTTATTTTTGAATTTCAGGCTTGGAGGCAAGTGTTGGCTGCATAAAATCAGATGTACTGCCAAACAGAGCCTCAATGCAGGTTGACAATACACATAGGGAATACTAAACGGTCAATCACAGGACTTATTTGGCACCCAAAGAACATTTTTTAGGCATGTGTTCCTCCCCAACTCCTTTTACTTCTGAATGTTGCTCACGGGTTCAAAAGGTTGGGGATCCATGCTCTAGAGAGTCTTAACAGCGACATCAACATCAATGAGTCGGAATCTGAGGGAATGGCACTATTGAAAAAGTTGTTCTCATGATGTCAACAGAAGTGATGCCACTGCTCATGCACCTCTGACATCCCTGAACGCTTACTGTGCATGAACACATTGTTTCCCTGGGGTTTCTTGTTTCTCCATTGTGTTCAGAGAATGGTGATGATAGACCAGGGAGAGAAGGAAACTCCTAGGGAAATCAGGGGAGTTGAGGGTTGGACTGTGGTTGTCCAGGGCCCACCAGGGCTTCAACTTCAGGGCCAATTATGAACTCTTCCATACGCCGGTGCACCTCCTCTGCCTTGTTTTACTTGCAGAAGCATTAGGGGGTTGCTAGCAGGAACCAGGCCTGGGTTGTTAGGCCCATCGGTTTTGACCCTGTCTGACAGGTCTCCAGTCTGACCCTGGAATTGCTATCTCTGTATGTCTGTCACTGTAGATCTTGGTTTAAGAAACTGTAATAACGAAGTTTGCTTCTTACCGATACAGCGTAATGTGACCACTCCAGATGTGCAGAAGGAGCTTAAAAAGGAAAAGAAGGGGAATTAGTTAATTGAATTTGCAATGTAAAATGTTGCACAATGAAACAAGATGTAATTCTTAGCAACTTTCCAATATACAGTCATTACACAAAGTTTTTCTATTTGTCAGTATAATTGCTATTTAAAGAAGTGTAGGTCTGTCCCCTTCATTGCTTTAATTGTTTAATTCATGTATAATGGATATTTGCTTAGCATTATCAGTATCTAGTGCAGAACTACTGATGTTCTCCTCTTCTCTGTTTGCTCTGTTTTCTTTACAAATAGGAACCTTCTTCCTATTCCTGAAGCTACCACCTGGGGACATACCAGGCATAGGTTTCAGTTGTCTGAAACGCAAGCTAGTATTATCCACTAGGTGGCAGGATATCTTCTTTTTTGTATTTGTATCTCTTCGTCTATAGAATTCTACTGCCACCAGTTCTGTTTATAGTATCTACATAGCCAAAGAATTTTTTTTTAAAAGCACCTATATTTAAAAAAAGAAATAAATTGGCTTCAAATATATTTTTCTCAACATTATGCTACTGATTTTTCAAAATATTTATGTATTTTTCACATTCAGACCTAAAGGTCTTATAGGAATGCACAGCCTTATGATAGCCAAATGATAGTTGATGTATCTTTATACATGGATCACCTTCCAGTGATGGGTGAATCTGGGGCGTTACGCTTAACTGAAACTGCAAAAAATTAGTGAAATGCCGCTGGCGTCTTGCTTTGGATGCGGACATCTGTTTTTGAATGCTGTCGTCCGTTTTTGGATGCCGGCACACATTGCGGGAATTCGCCCCAGACTAATACATTTGCCCATCACTACTGCACATGATTGCAATGATGCAAAATTATGCCATTCCACCTACCATCACTACCTTAAAAATGCTCCCAGTTAAGAAAGGGTGAGAAATATATTGTGGTTATAAATATATATCTTAATGCAATCTTTTAGCATGAGCGTTAGGCTTGCAGGATTGTCATTTCAGAAAAGATAAAGGTTACTGGGAAATAGAAATTGGAAATCCATACCTCTTGTAAACCCTTGCCTGCAGCTTGCCATCAACCACACTGGTATTGAGCTTGAGATATCCCTCAGCGGTGTATGTGGCACTCACAGAGCTGCTTTTAACATATCTGAAGGGATAAACCAGAGAATCAGGCATTGTGTCCCGCATTAGATCTCTATAAAGAAGAACTCTCAGAATTGAATTGGTGATGTTTGTCTCCCAGCCTAAGATCTTACATTAAATATCATTATCTGTAGACTAAAGAGACAGCTAGAACCAGTAACAAAAACAACCATTCTGTTATATCATTTCTATTTTGTTTTTTGTTGATCATAGAAATAATTTCATAAGATTTCCCCAAAAATGACAAAAACATCTTTTGACCTCAAATCAATACAAATAAATGAGTAATAAGAGAAATAATTTGGTATTTTATGATTTGCTACAGAAATCCTGTCCTTTCTTTGAAGCAATCTACTATATCTGTCATCTCAATTATAACCAGAAACCTTTGAATCCTAAATATTGCAAGAGTGCTCCAAATTCAGCCAAATTCCGTAAAATGAGGTGAACATTTTTTTAACACCTTGTAGGGACCCATAGGGGTTATTCTGCCCCTATTTTCTCCGTAGTTGCTGGGCAAAAGCCTATGTATCAAACTAAACATAAGTGTTATTGGCCAATAGGTGTAATGACCACTTCCTACCACACTTCAATTTAGTGGGGTTCATTTATCAACTCAACAAATTTGCCCATGGGCAGTTACCTAGAGCAACCAATCAGAGATTAGCTTTTAAAAGTCAGCTGCAAGAAGAACAATGAAAGCAGCAATTTGATTGGTTGCCATGGGTTACTGCCCACAGGCAAATTTGCCCATTGTTGATAAATGACAAACAATGTGTGGACAGGGGTGATTCTTCCTTTTTGGCTGCTGGTGTCCTTAACTACTGGTTGTTTCCCATTGAGCCTGGGTACACCAATGCCAAATAAAGCCATTGCCCTAAAGCGACAGCAACTTTACTGATTAAGTCTGGTACCAGGGAACCATACTGCTTATCTACAATGCCTTCTGGTAGAATACTGCGCAAGTCCATTTTTTGTGACTAGTGATGGGCGAATTCGCGGCGAATTCCCGCGATTTGCCGCTGGTGAATAAATTTGCGAATCACCAGCGAAATTTCGCTTGGCGAAAATTCGCCTGAAAAACGAGTTGCGCGACGAAAACATCGCGATGCACGCCAAAAATGACGAGACGCGTCGGAAACGACAAAGTTGACGCGACGCGCGTCAAAAGCGTCCCGCGACTCGTTTCGCAAATTTTTCGCCGAATTGAGAATTTCTCTGGAAATTCGGGAATTTTTCGGTGAAGCAAATCTCGGGAGATTCACCCATCACTATTTGTGACCCGTACCCACAACCTGCAATCCGCAACCCGGACCCGCGACCCGCATTCTTACCTGCCTGCACCCGCTACCCGACCCGCAAGTACCTTATCCACAACCCGGACCCGTGACCCCCTGACCATCAAGAATCCGGAAGTGCTGCCATTGTAACCGGAAGTGACATCATCGAAAGTAAACCTGGGGACATTTGTCTAGAACAAATAAAATATCCTTCTTTTGTTTCACCATAAGAACCTCCTGGCGTCCATCATTTTCCATATTTTTCTGCACAGTAGTATAAGAGTTGTAGTTATACAACATCCTGCCTGAAATCTTCCACTTAGTGAAGGCCCTAGCCTGAAGTGTTTGAGTCTAATGTAACCCATGCTCCTATCCTAGCTGGACATTAACGACGTATTTTTGGTGTGCCTAGTCCAAAATAGCATTACAACCTTTTTCACTAAAGGAAAATATTCCCTGGAGGTTTTTGTTTTATTTTTTACTGGTGATTTTTTTTTCCACAGTCTTTAATAGTTCTGCTCTGCATGTTCTGTGTTTATAACATCTGACAACAATTATTTTTTTATTATATGACACACGAAGATGTAAAAAATGTCCAAATCACACTGCATTCCTGACATTTTTTTATGCCTGTACCAACAATTTTGCAAAAATGTCATTAATGAAGGTGGGGCGTGTCACTCTTAGTATCGTGGCTGTGGCATTTTATGAGAATTCTCAATGAAATGTTTTCTACTGAGAATGTTTATGCCACAGTGGAAAATGTTGGTACATTATTTTTCTTATGTCAGCTATAGAGAAGGCGATAGACACATTCCAAACTGTGTTCTTACCAACATGTTTCTGAATTCCCTCTCGTTATTTTTGCCTTCATACTATAAAAATGAGCCTCCAGCCTTAGCAGTAACCTTGACATATTCACTATCTCACAATTTTGGTCCCTAAGGTTTTACCAAGGATTTTCTGGATTGTAATAATGATTGTGTAGAGTTATCACTCTTTGTCAGTCAACCAGCCTAACCCCATTCAAGCTAATGTCACATGCGGAAGCTTTTCCATTGGTGGACTCCATCCAGTGGTTCCTGTTGACTTTAACTTTCATACTTTTTCAATACTGTTTCTCTTTTGGCGTGGAAAAGAGCTCAGACCTGCACTTTGGCAAATAAAATCAAAGGGAGCAGTGGGAAGCTGCCAAGGGCAGTTCCCCATTGATGGTTTCCCTATAGTGTGACGTTCGCCTGAAGCTCAGTGAAAGTTTCAAATTGCAATTTCTGATTGTAAATTTTAACAATGCCCCATATAGTCTAGAATTTTTTTGTATCACTCTAAAGCAAACATGTAATAATAGGCCATGTATTAGGCCATGTACTTGACCCTAACCAGGGGCATTGCTGAATTCTAGGCAGAGGTGTATATCTTCCTAGAAGATCCAATTCTTCTATGGCTATTACTTTCAACCAGCAGGCAATAGGTTAAAATATACAATGGCAGCAATTATAAGAGCTGAGAAAGCTTGTCTTGCAGTTTGGAGAAAGGGAAGGTCAGTTTCAAGATTTGATCCCAATGAGATTTAAGGATTTAGAGTAAGGAAGCATGGGTAGTGGTGACGTGGTGGGTGCATTGAACTGGACAGCCAAGAAGCTTGGGGTTGGGCTACATACAATAAGTAGCAGTCCCTTAGGCTTACGTGTTGTAGCCCATGTCCTGGCACACGCTTCTCCCAAGGGAGTCACCCCATTTCTCGTTGCACACAGACAGCCAGGAAGAGGTTGCTGGAATATAGGCTTGCAGCTGGAAATCAGGCCCATACATTCGAACTGCAAGAACAATAAAAGGGACACTATTGTCAAAAGGGCACATTATATATAAGTTCATGTTTTAATAGCACAGGTATTAAACATTAAAACGAGGCTCCCTATTCTGTACAAAAGGGTGGTGTTTTTGGCAGATATTTTTAATTAGGAATGTAATTATCAATACAGGTATCTGGAAACCTGTTATCAAGAAAGCTCTGCATTACAGAAAGGCCATCTCCCATAGACTCTATAATAATCAAATAATCCAATTTTTTAAAAATGATTTCCTTTTTCTCTGTAACAATAAAACAGTAGCTTGTATTTGATCCCAACTAAGATACAATGAATCCTTATTGGAAGCCAAACTTATTGGGTTTATTTAATGTTTATATTATTTTGGAGAAGACGTAGAGGTATGAAGATCCAAAATATGGAAAGATCCATTATCTGGAAAACCTCAGGCCAGAGCATTCTGGATAACTGGTCCCATAACTGTATAGTGATTGTGGTCTTACCACAATAGCTTTCATCCTCTCCACCAGGACATTGGGCGACCCCATCGCACCACTGGTTTGAGCGCACACAGCTTCCGCTTGTTCCACATTTCATCTGGCAACTCATTGTTACTACAGAAAAAGACTGGGTTATTTTCAAGAATATATTGGGCCTCATTTACAAAGTACAATTTAGCACTTAGCACTTTTGCGCAGCACTTTACAATAAATGGGCACATACAATACCATACAGGTTACACACACACAAAAGAACAACCAAGAACCAATACACTCAACATATTTTCTGGAATTGCTCCCCGCCCTTTCCAAATGGATGAGAACATAAATATTTTGATTCTCAATCGAATTAAGTTCACCACAAGTTTAATGCAGGATTTAGAGGCAACAGACAAAGGTTTCCTGTGCTGGAAACATCAACAAAATAAAACATTATTAATAGATAAATATAATTACCAAAGTACCAGCAGAGCACCGCCCCAACAATCAGCAGAGCAATGAGCACACTTGTGGCCGCGACAATACATGCAATCTTTTTTCTTCCTATAAGAAACAGAATATATGTCTGTATGTATTGTTATTTATATAACTGGGCTTCCCAAAACTATCATTAAATAAGTGGTCTTGGCATTAACCAGAAGGCTGCTGTCTCTATAGAAAAATACAGATCTAGTTACTTCATTTCATTGGGTCCTATTCCTGATCCTTATCTTGTAAAATGGTAATACTTTTACTTTATTAGCACGAGTAGTGATCTCTTTAAACCCAGAGTTTTGATCAGGATCATTTTTGAATTTCAGGCTTGGAGGCAAGTTTTGGTTGAATGAAAAACAAGTGAACTGCCCAGTCTCATGTAGGCTGCTAGTACACATATTGGCTACCAAATAGCCTATCAAATTTTTCATGTGGCATTCCCAGGGACATGTTTCATGCTGGGATTCTCCCAATCTCTTTTTACATCTGAATGAGGTTCATGAGGGAAAAGGGTTGAGGACCCCTTGTTTAGAGTAATACTATAAAATATTATGAACCTGTAGGCCTTTTATTTATCACACTTCATGTAGGAGGACCAAATTACATCAAAAAGATTCCAAACAATAAAATCTATATAGACTATGAGTTAACTAGGGAATATAGAGGTTCCTTGGAGAACAACATCTGGTCCATGGACCTCCAGTTGGACAGTCTTGCTCTAGAGACTGAAAGCACAAGCTCTCTTTTGAGGAATTAAAAGTAGTGAAGTGAGGAACTACAGTATGTGACCTTCCAGATCAGGAATTGGCAATATTATTTGTTTTTTAGTTAGGGGCATATTTTCATATTTTAGCAGATGTTAGAAGAGGATCTGGCCACCATCTGCAAAACATTTGGTATTTACCTTTCCCATAATAACATGTAATAACATAAATAACATGCACGCAGAGCCAAGAACTAAAGTATGACTTACTTGGAGTCCACCATGTCTGGGACTTGTTCTCATTAATGGCTGGCACGGAGTGAATTGTAGATACCTGGGGGATATAATGTGGCACTGGAGAGAGATGGGGTCTGGGTGGCTGAAAGACTTCATACAAATTGGACTGGGCTGGACGACTGAAGGCATTATTATTGTCCTGCTGGAAGCCATAATTTTCAAAGTATGGGGGTGGTGGCGACTTTTATAGAGAAAGAGAAAACAATAGTCAATATTATCCGTAAAAATACACTAGCCCAATTACCTAATCAATTTAATTTTAATCTACATTTTTATTCAGTTCTTTTTAGACGTGTCCCTGATGTTCCAACAACATTAGTCAACAGGGAAGTAGAAAAGAATGTGTAGAACCCAACATACCCAGGGGCACAATGAGTGCAGTTTCATGTTTGCTCAAGTGTATAATGATTAAAAGTGGCTTTGTTTATAGCTGACCACTTATTAATCTATCTGGGAAAGTTATACATGAAAGCAGGTCTAAAACACAGGGATATCAATAAAGGTCAGAGACAAAAACAAGATATTTTTTCATTTGGTTACTTGCCAACAACCCCACGAAGAGAAACACAATGAAACCTGTGGCGCAATGCAATAAGAGATTTTATAAAGTCTGCTATAGGTCTAGCGAGCCATAGAAACAAATCAGCAGGCACTAGTAACTTGTTCATTGGTTGCCATGGGTTACTTGACCCATTACTCGTTACATTCCCAACATTTTCCAAAGTTAGAGCCAGAGGGAGACAAAGATAATAATAATGGGGGCCTGTGAGTTGGGACCTCATTGTTCCACTATCAACATAGTTTCCCTTCCAGTGGAACAGACAGAACTGTTTAAGGGGCCCCAAGAATAAGGAAATGCCCTGGGACCCTGATAAATTATAAATAAGAGAAAGTGGAAGGGGATTTTTTTTGCTTGGGGAGGCTCCTATATAGAATGCTTTCCATGGAAGAGCTTCTAAATATATACACTGTACTCATATATAGCAGTTGAAGAAATATTGGTTACTCTGAGCCCAAGGTGTCAACAGTAGATCAAGCTGGTGTCATGGGCACTGCCCTTGCTTAAGATGACCACTAGAGTACCCTAGTGAGCTTTGTGCATAAAACAGCTCTGGTTATGGGAGGGAATGTAGAAGGCACAGCTTTTGCGTAAGACACCTGCACATAAAAGTTCCTTTGTAATTGAGCCTACACTGAGTTTATTTAGTTTTCCTCTTCCAAATCAGTCTGTGCAAAACATGGTGACTTGGCAAAAAGCTTTTATTTGCTTTGGCTTCTCATAAAACAATATAATTCTGGTCCGTGCGTAGACTCACGAGTAAGGAACCGATGGAAAATATAAGTTCCATCATTCCCAGTGAGGCAGCAGCTGTTTGAAAGGCAAAGTTTGTGTTGGGGGGTTACTATCCCTTGATTTGTTTCTTTGGTTTAACTGGCTATGACTGCATATTCAGCCTTGTCTAAGCTGCCACTTTCCCTATGGTTCCAAGCTGGCTACAAAACTGTGTATTTCCCCATAACCCTCCTATTCTGTATAATCTATTATGAAGAGACCAGAAGAGCATATCAGTCAAAGAACATACACTGCTGGCCTACCTTAAGCATTCAAACATGACCATAACTGGGCACTATATACCAACAGCAACTTCCTATGTTTGCTCATAGGGTGAACACAAAGACACTACCATAGGGATTCCCCTGTGCTATCAAAATTAACACCCCCAAACCCCCAGGTCAACGTACCCATTGATAATCTCCGCCAGCCATCCTATATGGACTAATTTGAATTATTTCAGGCCGTGGAATCTAAAATGAAAGTTACAAATAAAATAAAATTATGGCAGTTTGGAATTTACATTATAAGACATTATTAATAAAGAAACTCTTCTCAATCATCTATTAAATATGAAATTATGTCAAAAGTCCTACTTTGAATGAATATAAAAAACCTAGATGCTGACACAATCCAATTTTGTGAAACAAAACTAGTGCCTCTAGTTTGACCCACAAAAAATAAATCTGACAGAAACCCATTCATTGAGAGCTACAAGCCACTGATCATTAACTCCATTATCCCTGTTGGAAATGTCCACTTGATTTGCTGTGTTTCTGTTTATCTAAGCCCTTGGCTCCTCTGTTAAACAAACCTTACCCCCTGAGAGTTTGCAAGAGTCCTTGTTAGGTTCTTAGTTAAGGGTGGTGGCAGGCGTGGCTGCTGGGGGAGATTAGTCGCCCATCAACAAATTGCCTCTTCTTCGGGCGACTAATTTCCCCCTAATCATGGTGTTCTGAGAAGAAGAGATTTGTTACTGGGTGACTTGGCCACATCTACCACCACCGTAAAAGAACAATTCTTTTTCTGCAAACAGAAGGGGAGAAAGGTTTCAGTACAAGGTTGAGAACTGCCATATTGTTTCCCCCGGACACAGTATATGGGCACATTCCTACTCAGTATACTTGAACTTATTCATTTGAATGGGAACTACCATATTTCTTGCCTTTGCTAAAAAAAAAACTAGCCTAGCTAAAGATGACCCCCCCTACCATAGTGAGCATTGTGCTCTGGTTAAAGGAGGGAATGCCAAGGGCACATTTTGGGATAACACACCCACACATAAAAGCCTCTTTTTCCTGGTTTATTTTGTTTTCCTCTTCCAAATCAGCCTATACAAAACATGGTGAGCACCTTTATGAACAGGGAACAACATCTTCAAACAGCTGATTTTATGTTCTTTCCTTGATAAACACATGACCCCCCACCACCACCACCACACCCTCTTGAATTGCATGACTTAATTGTCCAGCCACCACGAAACTAACCCAGTGTGTTTGCCCACCTCTCAAGCCCAATAATTGAATGCCCAAATATGCTTATGGTCTGGATAGATGAAGAGGGCCACAGCAATGGTCAGTTATGTTTGTCTAGTCCCCTAGACTAGGCAATACTAGGCCAAGATGTCTTCAAACAGAGAGGGTCTTGTATGAATCTCCGATCATGAACACAGTGTTGAACTAATACCATGGCTAGCATGCCAAATGACAGATAGCAAATCCAGAAATGGGTAAAGCTAGCCTTACATAAAATATCTGACCATTAGACACAATACAAGATTTGTCCAATCACTCTCATCCACTGTCTATGCTGTAGGATGGTCCATGGGAAAATATGGGCAAGTTATTTCCACTTCTCAGGTTGAATAGTGAACCAATACATTTGCCAGTGTATAATTTAAACTTCAGATAAACTGTTGTCATTGGCCAAGACACCTGTTAGTAGTCCAGGAAACTGCATTATTGTACATTATTGGGTGGGCATGTGACTGCAAAGGCATACTTGTTGGTACAGCCAATCACCTGTCCTCTGCTGCCCACTTTAGACAAGTGGTGCCAATGTTGGTGGTGTGACCAGGGCCTTAATGTATATAGAAAGTACCCCCACCCCAAAGAAATCAATAACTTACCACTATCTGTATTAACAGAAATATGCAAAGAAGCAATGGCAACTGCCAAAGGTTTTTGCTTATCAAGGCCAATTGGGAGCTTGTGTGTGTTTCTCATAATGACAATGGGAATAGGATGGAGATGATTACAGGTGTTTTGTTGCCAGAAGGAAGGAATCATATGCTGCATGTGCCGTTGCCTAAACATATGCACAAACCTCACTTAACCCTGTGTCTGGTCCCTGCTATCGCTGTGCACACAAAGCCATGATTCAGTAATACATTAATGCAACACATGGGCCTGTTGACACAAACCAAAACCTGCCTGTGCACCTATTACCTGCCTGCCTGATTCTCTATGGCCAGACACATTTTCACCGCCAAGTACAAAAGGTTGTGTTTAGAGAGTTGCACGGCACAGTGATTTAGGGATGAGCTTAATCACAGGAACATTATTGTACAGGAAACTATTTTAACCCGTGCCCCTAAATGTTTCTGTATCACAGTATAATCCTATAAATGTGAATATATATTTGTGCATGTAGTTAGGAGAGGCCACAGGGTGTCACATTTAGAACATTCACCTTTCATAAGGCCTGACAGATTGAGTTAGTTATTAGGTGCTGTCAGAGGGGCTTCCAAATATCAAGTGAACTTTAAAAAAATTAAATATATATGTTTAAAGAGGAAACATATGCATTTGGGGTCTTTTAGATGTCCTTTGAGAAGCATAATGATAAACATATGTGTATATAGTCATGCCTTGGCCTTCCAATGAGCACACAGGGCATTTAAAAAGTCAATATTTACCCATAATCAAAACAGGTTTTAGTTCATGTAGTTTTGAATTGAACTCCAAATATTGGACCCAAGCTTTGAACCAACTCGAAAAAAAACCCACTCAAGTAGAGCTCCAACCAATGGCATTTCCCTCAATGTGGGTGCCACCATGAGTGAAAGTAAGGCCCTGTTTTCAATTAGGAGATTGGACAGACCGGGAACAAGCCTAGTTTGGTATATTGATTCATTTTTTTTTACCTGAAAACTCATTTCTGTTGACCAGTCCATTCAGCTGATGATTATATGGGTTTATGTGAACCTCAAAAGCAATAACATGCCTTCACATCATCTGTTCTTATACCCACTCTGGACAATGATTGAGAAAGTACATCTGATTATAGTTGCCAGGTTTTAAATGTGTATAGGTGGGAAATAATATCCTATATTTTTATAGTGTTATGTTACTCAGCCCCTATTCAATTAGAGAAATCAAAAACACTTGACTGGCCCAACAAGGCACCACAAGAAAACCCAGTTCACCCCACTCCTGAGAGGCCCCATGATCTGCTCAAATGGAAGGCTTGGTAGAGCACGGGGGTCCAGAATGCTGTGAAGATGATGGTGTTAGAGCAGGGGTCCCCAACCTTTTTTGCTCGTGAGCCACATTTAAATTTAAAAAAGAGTTGAAGAGCAACACAAGCATGAAAAAGTCCATGTGGATGTCACATAAGAGCTCTGATTTGCTTTTTGGTAACCCCTATATGGACTGGCAGCCTACAGGAGAAAATTTTTGGCAGGACATCTGTTTTTTATGTAACCAAAACTTGCCTCTAAGCCAGTAATTCAAAAATAAGCACCTGCTTTGAGGCCACTGGGAGCAACATCCAAGGGGTTGGAGAGCAACATGTTACTCACGAGCTACTGGTTGGGGATCACTGCGTTAGAGGTTGGTAACATCACGTGGTATGCTGAGAGGGACCCTTAGATGAAGAGGTGGACCCTTATCTCATGTAGGTATGACTTTTCTACATTATGCCATACAGTAGATTCTTTTGGGTCTAATTCTGACCTTAAGAAGCCTATATTGGCGAAGGGATTCTATTTTATCCACCATCAAGGAAGACAAAGTTGAATCTATGAGCACATATGAAGATGTCGCTGGCTCGGTTGCTGATATGGTCTGGCCTAACTGGTTGTTCTCTGAGCACTTTTGGCTGGTGACGTTTATTGGATATGTATTTTATTTTGAGCATAGAAATGTAGTTGAATAGCAACTATTTACAAAGGGAGGATTCTGTACATGTACTTTTTTTATTGGAACAACCTGTCATGATTACTTAAGTACTATTAGCATTTTGGCAGAGGAAGGAAAAAACTTACAATATGTTGTATTATTTTATAAACAAGCTGCTGTGTTATTGACAATAAATGGCCACAGATGAGCCAGACCCCTCTATTCCTATTGTCCCTTGTGTTGGGTCTACAAGACCTTGCCTGACTGACACCCAGTCCTCCGGATTTAGATTATAAGCCTTAAAGGTACAGAATACCTTCCTTTTAAATTATTCCTATGTTTTTTTGCTTTACTTACCCCAAGCTTTAGTGAACCGAATCTCCGATAAGTCTAAGCAGCCATTGTCTCACTAGCTGGCTAGCTACAAAATCTTTATCAACAATTGCCTCCCGTTAATGGCCTAACAAGAAGGGGGTATGGCATAACAGTTCAGGAGGGCATGGTATGACATCATTTTGAGTGTGGCAAGCCAGTAGGTGGCCATGAGTGGCACTCTCCCATGTGGGGACAATTAACTGGCTTTTCCCAGTACAGAAATATATACCCCTGAAATAAGAACAATTCTGCTGTTAGGGTACAGTGGTCCGAGGGCATTCACATGTACTTCCCTTTCTAGTAAATCAAACCTGCTGATTGGTTGCTATGGGGTATGGCAAATGTAGGATATGGAGAAGGAGGGTAGACCCGTGAGGTGGCAAGGAGGAGGACCCTTGGGGTTGCAGCCCCAGTGGGTATTGGACATCTGTGTTGTCCCAGTACAACCAATACATTAATTAAGCCAGAAGAAATGGATAAAGAGCAGCTAGGCTTTGTTTCAATTGACAATATCAAGAAAAGAGTGAAAATCCATACAGCATACCATGAGGGGGCAGAATGGGGGGAATAGTCAAAGTGAGCAGCAGTGCAACAGAAGGGGGCATCAGCAACAGGAAAGGTCAGCAGAAAATACATTGATGGTCAGGTAGAAACAAGTGCAAAATCTAAACAGAAAAAACAATCCTTGCCAGTATTACTTGGCTAGAACCAGAACTTTTTGGATTTTTCTGTTTTTTTTCTGCAGATCCCTACAGACTTGCTTTAATGGCAGGGATCCCCAACCTTTTTGTTTTCTGTGAGCCACATTTAAATTTGAAAAAGTTGGAGAGCAACATAAGCATGAAATAGTTCCTTGGGTGCTAATTATGGGTTGTCGTTGACTGTTGGAAGCCCCAATGAGGACTGGCAGACTACATGAGGTTCTACTTGGCACTACATCTTGTTGTATGCAACTAAAACTCAATAATAAAAAAATAAGCACATGTTTTGAGGCCACTGTGACCAACACTCAAGAGGTTGGTGGGCAACATGTTTGTAAGCCTGTGAGCCACTGGATGGAGAGCGCTGCTTTAAGAGCAAAGAACCCCCTGCATGGATTTTTTATTCTCCTAAAAGCTAATATTGCTCCTGCCATGTGGACTCACCAATAGCCATTTAAACAGGGGATTTTTTTTGGGGAAGGGGGGTTTACAGAACCTTCAACCAATGCCATTTTGCACTGCTGACAGTTATGTGTGAGATGGTGATCACTGTATGTTCTTCAGTTCATGCAACACCTACAAATAAACAATTTCTTAGCAACAAGCGTCCTCTTATAAATAAGAAAGATTTTCTGTGTAAGAACTGTAACCATTGTATTCTAGGCAGCTTATCTGTTATCAGCTGTGTATCTGTGTGCCCTATAGCCTTATTGCAACTTGAATGGCAGCTGCCATAGCTGCAAAGCAGCCTATTGTTATAAACGGAGTTTCACAAACAAACACACAATTTGTTAAACTTCATTATGTGCAAATCCATACAAAACCTTATTTATTGGTGATACTGAGCTTCTCAGCTATAGTGTCAGTTAAGGATAGGATCTGAGCCCACTGGGACAGAATGTTCAGATATAAAGATTATTATTATTATTACTGATGCTAGCCTTCTTATAAAGATGGACAGGACTCTGCCCCCTAATTAAGCAGCAACAGAGGATTTATTCATGGTTCCTCCAGCCCTAATTAGAGATTAACTTCATGATTCAACAACAAATGCCTGAGTGATTGGATGTGAGCATCAGTGAGTATCAGTAAATGATAAAACACACAAGGTATGTATAGAGAACCGATGAAGGCACTTTCTACAAAGACTCTTGGACATTGGGTTTGTGCCACTGAATCCAACTAAATAAACCAGAGAATCCTGAAGACTTAGGGCCCTTACACACGGGCGTTTTTACCTGCGCTCCCCTGCGTTCCGTTTTGCTGCGTTCAGCCGCAGGGGAGCGCAGGTATAGACACACTCAATTATTTTCAATGGGTCTGTACTCACACGAACGCATGTAGGCGCCAAACGCAGGAAAAATGCAGCATGTTGCGTCTGAATCTGCGTTCGGCGCTTACACGCGTCTCGTGGGTACAACCTCATTGAACAAAATGAGGTGCGTCTAGACCTGCACTCAGCCAAACGCAACGCTGGGGAGCGCTGGTCCAAAACGCCCGTGTGTACCGGCCCTAAGGGAAACTCCCTAGTGTATAATACAGGCTTCACGGGCCACTTTCTATAAGCTTATAAGGGGAACATAGAACTAAAGGGTTTTTTTTTGTGAGATTAGAAATGGGGTTTATCTTAAAGGAACAGTAACACCAAAAAAATTAAGTGTTCTAAAGTAATGAAAATATAATGTACTGGTGTGCTACACTGGTAAAACTGGTGTGTTTGCTTTAGAAATTCTATTATAGTTTATATTAACAAGCTGCTGTGTAGCCATAGGGGCAGCCATTCAAGCACAGGATACACAGTAGATAACAGATAAGTACTACTAAAGTTTATATAAACAAGCTGCTCTGTAGCCATGGGGGCAGCCATTCAAGCACAGGATACACAGTAGATAACAGATAAGTACTACTATAGTTTATATAAACAAGCTGTTGTGTAGCCATGGGGACAGCCATTCAAGTACAAGATTTTTTTTTGCTCCCCCTCGACTAATTCAAACACATTGTTTTGTGGGGGGACAGTGTCCACTTTATGGAATCAATGGAGAATATCGGCTCAGTAGAGTTGGGGTGGCCTCCATAAAAGAATGAGAAAGGGATCTCCATTTCTGTCTGTATCAGTGAGGAGGGAAGGGAGGAGGATCAGAGCTCTGAATGAGGCCGATTGTTTCGTTTGACACCTGCCTGTGCTGGAGGCTCATTATCACCCCAAGCTGAATAATAAATATACACAGAGATTAGTCACAGCTCAACACCTCAGCCCCTGCAGCAAACTGATATCTGTAAACAAGTGTCGCCTGGTCTCCATAATTCCTCTTACTGCACCTCTTCTGCTCTCCGTGGGTACTGCGGGCACTAATTGGCACCATCTTACCCTGTTATACCCAGTCTCACACACCCTAAACACAAATGCTGCAGCTGTAATGGGCATACCCGGGTCACTGGATACTACTGGGGTCCAAAGATTGATTCCTGCAAATGCCCAATTTGCAAGGAATTTGAATACACCTGATGGGTTTCATATGGATCCTTCCAAACATGCGCTGGTTAAAGGGAAACTGTCATGGGAAAACGTGTTTTTTTTTTGTTTTTTTCAGTTAATAGTGCTGCTCCAGCAGACTTCTGCACTGAAATCCATTTCTCAAAAGAGCAAACAGACTTTTTTTATATTCAGTTTTGAATTCTGACATGGGGCTAGCCATATTGTCAATTTCCCAGCTGCCCCTGGTCATGTGACTTGTGCCAGCACTTTAGGAGGGAACTGCTTTCTGGCAGGCTGTTGTTTTTCCTTCTCAATGTAGCTGAATGGAACGCAGTGGGACCTGGGTTGTACTATTGAGTGTTGTTCTTAGATCTACCAGGCAGCTGTTATCTGGTTACCTTCCCATTGTTCTGTTGTTAGGCTGCTGTAGGGGTAATATCACTCCAACTTGCAGTACAGCAGTAAAGAGTGACTGAAGTTTATCAGAGCACATGTCACATGACTTGGGTCAGCTGGGAAATTGACAATATGTCTAGCCCCATGTCAGATTTCAAAAAGAAATATAAAAAAATCTGTTTGCTCTTTTGAGAAATGGATTTCAGTGCAGAATTCTTCTAGAACAGCACTATTAACTGATGCATTTTTAAAAAAAATTTCCCATGACAGGATCCTTTTAATGCGTGTTTGTATTAAAGGAACCTTAGATTGTAAGCTTTGTGGCAGATCCCTGTAAAGTGCTGCTGAACATTGTGGTCCCATTATTCAGAAACCCATCATCCAGAAAGCTGCAAATTATGGGATGGCTATCTCTCATAGACTCCATCTCAATATAATAAATTTTCTCTATTATAATAAAACAGTATCTTGTACTTGATCCCAACTAAGATACAATTAATTCTTATTGGAAGCAAAATCAGCATATTGGCTTTATTTAATGTTTATATGTAGACTTATGGTATGTTTCCAGTAGAGTCAAAGGAGAATTCATCAACCCCTTATTAAAAAAAACCCTAACCTACATAGACCCCCAGCCTAGTTGCTACCCCTAGTGAATGCCCCTAACTTTTCACTTACCCCTCTGTGCAGATTCAGGGATCGGAGTTCACGGCAGCCACATTCCGGGTAATCTGAGAACGGTGCATGCACACTTGGAACAATTTCCCTGTTCGTGAAAACATGGGGCGAAATTGCTGGAAATTGGCGATGCAACAGATGAAAATATAAAGATTACCGAAGACCTGAACGATTGCTCTGAATCTGCACTGAGGGGTAAGTAAAATGTTATGAGTAGTTAGACTGGGGGGTCTATGTAGGGTAGGGGATTTTTTAATAAGGGATTGATTTCTCATTTAAGGTATGAAGATCCACATTACAAAAAGATTTCTTATCCGGGAAAGCCCTGGTTCCTGAGCATTCTGGATAACAGATCCCATACCTGTATGAATAAAGGAAATGATGCACCTTATATTGCATTCAATATTCCATTCGGGCCATGGGCAGATACTAGAGTCCTGCGCGGGTCCATTTTTTGGGCCCCGACCCGCAACCTGCAATCCGCTTGACCTGCGACCAGACCCTTACCTGCAACCTGCAATCCGCAACCCGGACCCGCGATCCACATCCTTAACCGCTTGACCCGCGACCCGACCCTTACCTGCAATCCGCAACCTGGACCCCCAATCCACATCCTTACCCGCTTGGACCCGTATCTGTAACCCGCAATCCGCAACCCGGACCTGCAACCCACTGACCATCAAGAATCAGGAAGTGCTGTCATTGTAAACCGGAAGTGACATCATCAGTAGTAGAAATGCTCAGAAAAAAGTTGTAAAAATCCCTATGGTGAAGATCCGCAGCCCGACCCGCAAAACCACCTACCCGCTTCTATACCCGCACACGGAACTTCAACATTCAACCCGTAGGGTACAGCGGGATTTTGCTGGTAACCCGCGGGTACCCGACCCGCTGCAGGACTCTAGCAGATACTGTACAAGACCAGGTCACCCATGGCAGCCAACTCATACGATAAAGGGGGGAATGATCTACGAGGCACGAGGGCATCTTGAAATCAAGCTTTACTTGCCCTTTATACCGATTGTTTTAGTAATGGAAAGATTTGCCATATGTTACTGCAGGTTACGACCTGCCCATTCCAGTGAGAGTGACTTTTTTATATCTATCATGCCAACCTTTGTAATAAGCCAAACAATCAGAGTGAAATGTTATAAGCGGGTGGAAAGGAAAGAAGCCAATCACATTTAGTCACCGGGCTTTATGGAGGTCACTTGCACAACATTCACATTATAAAATATTTTATTCCACGAGACAAAGTCCAGAATAAACTCCTGTGTGATTATGTTAAACAATGGACATGTAGGCTCTGCACTATGCTGTCTCAGGGGAAGAGCCTCGCTGTGTTTCTGTTGTTTATACCTATGAACTAGAAATAAAGGCCAAAATATGCCTCAAACATCTTATTTGCTGCAATTTGCAACCAATGGAAATACTCTGTTATCAAGAGAAAAAAAATCTTTTCCTACTTTTTTTTTTCTTTAAAGATCCTTATGCAAGTATGGGACCTATTATCCAGAATGCTTGGGCCTGGAGTTTTCTAGATAATGGATATTTCTGTAATTTTGATCTTCATACCTTAAATCTACCAATAGGCTGGTTTTGCTTCCAATAAGGATTGATTATATGTTAGTTAGGATCAAGTAAATAGGTACTGCTTTGTTATTACAGAGAAAAAGGAAACTTGGATTATTTGGATAAAGTAGAGTCCATGGTAGATGAATTTTCCGTAATTCTGAGCTTTTTCGGATAGCAGGTTTCTGGATAATGGTTCCTATACCTGAACATATAAAGTAGTTTCCTTTAGAACTGACTTTTAATATTCTGTATGGAGATGGATCTTCACCATCTTGCTTTTTATGTTTCTAATTGACCGTAGCAACTAAATGAATATTATAGGGTTTTCTTATTTTCTTATTCGTTATCCAGACTCTCATTCCAACCACTGGTTTAGTGCTAGGAGCAGTTATCAGGGTCTTTCACACATGTGTCCAATATGGGCCCTTATAAACAATTCTATATGGAGAAGTGCAAAACTTTGAGCAATATGGCAGAGACCTTCAACCAGACCTTCAATCTGTGGGTTCTGGCAAATGCCAGACGGGCTGCTATATGGTGCCATAGAAAGTCAGTATTTAGTGGGCTGGTGGGGGCTGTTTGGGCCTCTATGTGGGCTGATTGGACCTCTGTGTACCTGAAATGCCAGGGCCTATTTTGATTCTCAGTCTGGACCTGCCTTCAACTCCATAGTCCTCATTCCGCAACCCCATGGTACACATTCCAGGAGGCACAACATTCTGCCCCTTATCCTTTTTTATAAAACCAACATTTTCCACAGAGCTTAATGGAAAATGTTGAATCATTTCCAGTCCCTGCCTCTGTGGTGTTGTCACATGTACAGTAGGATCAGTTATACAATGTCCATTTAACCCATCAGTAAGTTTTTTTCAGGCCTGCAAAGTATTACCCAACACAAACACAGGCACAATATAAATACAGAACTCAGGGCTCAGATAAACCCAATGTAATAATAATGGTGCAACCCATCATTTATATAGTGAATGTTAAAACACCATGGGGTTAATTTATCAAAGAGTGACGTTCTGCCACTAGAGGGAAATTCCGCCGCTCTCCATTCATTTCTACGAGATTTTGAAAGGCGTATTTATCAATGGGTGAAGTGAAAGTTCACCTTTTGATAAATACGCCTTTAAAAATCCCATAGAAATGAATGGAGAGTGGCGGAATTTCCCTCTAGTGGCGGAACTTCACTCTTAACTTCACTCTTTGATAAATATACCCCCATGGTGGCTCAGTGTGATGGGGTCTTGAGTTGGATTCCAGCTTGAATTGCAAAGAGTTTTTCTCAGTGTCTTCCACAACCTGAACACATACAGACGGGCTTTTGCTAAAACTGATCCTAATGTGTGTGAACGTGATAGAGACCTTAGATTGTAAGATCTTCTGGGGCAGGTATTGGATTGAATGATCTCTTTAAATAACAGATAATAAATTGTTTTTGCTTAATAAAACCTAGATTTATATACAACTATGGAGAGACACAGGAACTGCAACTTTTCTGTCCAACTCTATGTTAAGGGGACCAATCATGGAGCAATAAAAGTCAGTCCCTCCAGAGCAAGTTACAAGGTAGCCTTATATGTGGAGCTCCTGAGGGAATGAAAACAATCTGGCTCAATATTGGGCAAACACTTTATCTAGGGGTAAGGATATATAAACTGTTGTTGGTTGAGGACCACAATGGCTTGTTGATGTGGCCATCTTCCATTGGATCTGCTTACAATCGTATTAGGATCCCATCACTGACCCAGGGGTCACACAGTCAGATTATGGCAATTTAACCAGCATATGGGTGGTTAAATCAGGCACAGATCCTCTTGTTTGATGGACCTTTTAGTATATGGCCAGTTTAAGCAAGGCTATAAACAGAGGTGGAATGTCAACCCAGGATGGGAATAAAAATGTCAAGTTGTAAAAATGAAACACATTTTTACAAGTTAGGTGGAGTGTGTCTCTTCTGAAGGTGCTGCTTCAAGTCCCAACTTTATCGTCTTAAACAGCCATCGTCAGTGGCCACCCACACAGCAGAATGTAATCGCCCATCCAGAACAGTTTATAAAGCCAGACATTCCACAATAATTGTAGTTATTACAGCCATGTCTAGAAACCGTGCCAACTTCTAAACCCGAATGGTCCTGCCTCATCATTAAAAGTTATTTATCTCTTCTCTTGACTTTTGGCAGTTACAAAGTTTGGTCATAGACAGGTAGAACTTTGTCTTTTATTTGGAATTTTTTTTTAAAGCTAACAGAATATGCCCCAGTTTCCCTCTCTCACCATAATTAGAACACATTTCAGTTAAAATGTCTGACAAAGTCTACAAAGTGGCTGTATCTGTCATCGAACAAGTCACCAGTGTGGTTTACCTCATTGAAATCGATGAAAGTACCTCACTGGGTTTTGAGCTTGGGAAAAACAAATGCAGCAGATGTGGCTCTGAAGTTTGGCCCTTAGCCCACCTTCTGGAATATTGTGTCCATTGTGCACATTGCTATCTAGTGATGGGCGATTCTCCCGAGATTCGCTTCGCCGAATTTTTCGCGAATTTCTCTAGAAATTCGCGAAACGAGTCGCGGGACGTTTTTGTCGCGCGTCGCGTCAATTTTGTCGCGCGTCTGTCGCGCGTCGCGTCGTTTTCGTCGCGGCGCGTCAAAAAACGACGCGCGACTGACGCGCGACTCGTTTTCTGCGAATTTTCGCCAAGCGAAATTTCGCTGGTGATTCGAGAATTTATTCGCCAGCGGCGAATCGCGTTAATTCGCCGCGAATTCGACCTAGGCGAATAAATTCGCCCATCACTACTATCAAACTGGTAAATCCCACAGCCAAAAACAAATTATTTAACAAAGGCTTCCCTTCCATGTTGTTGATATACTATTACCTGTACCGTCCAACAGCCATAGGACACGGCTGGGGGGGGGGGTTCAAACTCAAAATTACAGCTTTTCTTTTTTTTACCCATATTCAAATGTTAAGTGTTGGGGAGCCACAGAAGCATGATAAAAGTTCCTGAGACTTCCAATATAATGGCAGAAATTGGCAGAACCTAACCAATGGCTCATTATTCATTGGTTGAGGATCACAACCATAGATCTGATTAATAAACTAACCACCATAGAATGGTTGAATGTTCTCATTTATGTTAATGATCCCCTTGCCATTAGATAGATTCCACTGCAGCATTTTCGAGACCTTATTTCATGTCTCCATTTAATCCAGGACTGAATGTTTAATTTGATGACCAATTGTGGTTGATTGGTTTATGCCAGGGATCCCCAACCTTTTGAACCCATGAGCAACATTCAGAAGTAAAAGGAGTTGGGGAGCAACACAAGCATGAAATATGTTTTTGGGTTGCCAAATAGGTGATGTGGATGGCTATTTGGTAGCCCCCATGTCTATAGTCAACCTACATTGAGGCTCTGTTTGGCAGTGCACCTGGTTTTAAATTCCAAGCCTGGAATTTAATAATAGGCCACTGGGAGCAACATCCAAGGGGTTGGAGAGCAACATGTTGCTCAGAAGCTACTGGTTGGGGATCACTGGTCTATGCCATGGGTCCTACAGAACAGCAACTGTAGGTGCAGCACATAGAAACATTGTATAGCATGCACAACATAAGAACAATAAGGCAAGTTGGTGATTGGTGGGCAAAATGGGGACAGCAAAATGCAACGGTGAACATAAAGCAGAATGAGGGTAGTAGAGCAAGAGGGGAACAAGAGTGCAAGATGATGACTACAGGACAAGTAGCACTTTACTGCTGCCCAACCTGCTACCCTTCAGGTAGAATTGTATAGTGACAATAAGAGAGTCCTAAACAAGTAATTAAAACTGCATTCTTAATACTCATTATGAGCCAAAAAACTCTAGGAATTCTGCCTACCTGAATCTGTGCTCCTTCCAGCCGTATTTTTAGTTATTTCCTTCCCGAGCTGTTCCTTGCTGGTGTGATGCTGACAAATCATGGGCAATGAGTTACCTATTGTCACAGGTATTACGTTCCTCTCCTCCCATTAAACCAGGACACGCCTCTTCTGACCCTTTCAGTGCTGGAGGTTCTTGAAGGAAATGCAAATAAGTCCTCAGGTGTCTCTGCCTGCCCTGGAGACATAAATCACCAGGATTAAACTGGAGAAGCAAAACAAGTCCTCTCTTCTCACTATGCAATGAAATCATTTGCAAACAATAAACTAAGCTTTTTAGGGTAGGGACATTCTATTATGTAAGGGATGTGCCTTGTGGCTGATGTTAAACAGAAGTGGCATAGCCAGGGCCGCCATTAGAAAT
>CM044434.1:4556553-4568929 GCA_024363595.1 Xenopus borealis | reverse complement strand
CAATACAGCCCAAGACCATATTTGCCCTTGATGCTGCTGACTAGCATTGCTTGTTGCAGACCCTAGTTACAAGCTAGTCTTGAATAGAGGACCCAGAAGGCCAGATTCAGTCCAGTGAGTAAAAGGTTTATCATGTGAAAATATAGACAAGATCCAATTTGAGATTCAATTCAAATTGATCATGTGAAAACTCTGTTGACGTCTATGGGAAAAAAATGGAAGTGAATTAGGAGAAAATTTTTTATACATGATTTGAATCTCATCCATGCCTTTCCCCTGAACTGAACTGAATCTGGACCATTGGATGGTATCTTTCTGCTGAGCTGTCTTGAGTAATGTTTTCTATAGACACAACCATTGGTGGGCCAAACCTTTCCCAAACTTACTGCATTGTACTGGCTCTACATTGTGGTTAGATATATTGCTTTGTGGTTTCTAGCTTCTATATTGTCACAGTTTCAGGCAACATAAAGTATCCATTTCCAGGTACCAGCCCCAATCTTTTCTTCCGCAGGTACAGAGGTAACATAAAACAATGCCAGCTAACGTGAAGTCTCATTTCTATGGCAGGTTTAAATATTATCAACTAATCTGATTTTCCTTGTGACATGGGCGTGTTCTTTAGCCGGGCTCTAGTATTTCCATTTTAATGAGATGCAGAACAGGGAATCAGTGATGTTTCTCTATTTACCGTGGATCTCTGTGTGCATCCCAATCTGTGTTTGTATGTTCCTCACATCTGATGGCACCTTTGGATCTGCAAACGAGGAGAAGAAAACAAGGACTTGCCCTGAAGTGTCACCCCTAATTAATATCCTCAGAGACAGATTCCTAATTAGCATGCAGGCGCTGTTTGCAGTAGAGATCATTAATGGGTTCATTGCACATAGAATGGTAATTAGTGGTGACACAGCTGTACAGGTAGGAGATGCACATTGCAGATCTTCTGGCCAGGACCCTGCTATTTTTGTCTGCAGAAGAATTAGGAATTGACAAATAAATATTTGTTTCAGAGACACACATAACCTGGAATATTTAAGCACAGAAATGATTCCCTATTTACTGTATTATTAGGGATGTTTATGCTGTTTACTTTCAACAATACACATCATAACACACAAAGGCAAAGTGTATTATGTACAAAGAAATATCTTTCTCTGTATATTTGTATTCATACAGTACCTACAGTATGATCGCAAGCTGCCTTATTGATTGCTTTAGACCAGGTATCCCCAACCTTTTCTACCCGTGAGCCACATTCAAATGTAAAAAGAGTTGGGGAGCAACAAAAACATGAAAAGGTCCCTTGGGGTTCCAAATAAGGACTGTGATTGGATATTTGGTAGCCCCTTTGTGGACTGGCAGCCTACAAGAAGCTCTGCTTGGTACTATACTTCGTTTTTATGCAATTAAAACTTGCTTCCAAGCCTGGAGTTCAAAAATAAGCAGCTGCTTTGAGGCCACTGGGAGCAACATCCAAGGGGTTGGAGAGCAACATGTTGCTCACAAGCTACTGGTTGGGGATCACTGCTTTTGTCAGTACAATATGAGGGTATAGCTTATTGTGTGCCCAGAACATTCCTTCTCTGTATATTTGTATTTATATATGGGAGGAAGTGCTATATTTATTCCCTTAGACAGTAGGTGTAGCTTATTGTGTGCCCAGAACATTCCTTCTCTGTATATTTGTATTTATATATATGGGAGGAGGTACCACATTGATTCCCTTAGACAAAACAGTATGAATGTATATACATATGGGTAGGAGGTGCCATACTGATTCTCTTTACAGGTAGCGTTGAGAAGGCAGAGTATGACACACACAGGAAGCATAGTGCAGGCAGAGTATGACACACACAGGGAGCATAGGGCAGGCAGAGTATGACACACACAGGGAGCATATGGCAGGCAGAGTATGGCACACACAGGGAGCATAGGACAGGCAAAGTATGGCACACAAAGGGAGCATAGGGAAAGCAGAATATGGCACACAGGGAGCATAGGGGATGCAGAGTATGGCACACAGGGAGCATAGGGCAGGTAGAGTATTGCACATACAGGGAGCATAGGAAAGGCAGAGTATGGCACACACAGGAAACATAAAGCAGGCAGAATAGAGTAGGAGGCAGGGAATCTGTTGGACAGTTCATACTGTGCTACATACAGTGACACAATGCTGATGCCCCTTCAGCAGTTTGTCTGAAGTGTGACCAGGTGAACAATGTTGTCACTTTTATTCAGGGTCTGAGATGTGAACAAAGCAGGGGGGATTACAGGTGTGAACAATGGAGGATTCTACTGCCTGCATTTGATGTGTAAACAATGCAGAGACCAGTTAATCTCTGTAGTAATATCATAAAGTTTATACAAGTTAAAGAATCACAGCAGGCAAACTTTCATGTGGGGGCCACACAAGGAGGGGTTGCGAGCTGCCAGTTGGACAGACCTGCCTTAGACAGTACAGTATGAAGGTATAGCGTATTTTATGTCCAGAACATTTCTTCTCTTTTAATAGAAAATCATCCCACAACAACATTATTGACATTTTAGTCAACTGGGAACTTCTGTTGGGCAAAAGGATAAAAGAAGTCATAGATATTTTAACCCCAATAAATAATTGTGTACTTTTGAAATATTATTGAAATTATACTACCCAGTATACACTCCACAGAAACATTTTGATCTATGAGCGATAGATCAGGACCAATAATATAATGATCATAACTCCCTATAGGAACATAGTAGAGATGTGATATTATATTCATTGCTTATTAATTCTCTCATGGATGCCATAGATTTTAAAATCAATACTGTGTGACCTGCCCCTGCCCAGATATTCACATTTGATATACAGAGTACCAAACCTAGTCATGTTTGGACTCATCTGAAGGTTGAAATTACCTTGAACCCATCACCAGTTTCTTATACTGTTGGTGCAACAGGTCTGGGTTCTATGAGGTTGAATATGTTTTAGGACGTGTTATGTCTGACCTTCACTTCACCTATGAAAGGCCTTGCTGAGAACTTTAAGCTCTCACTCCTTGGGCTTTCCTCCCTCTTATCTTATGGCTCTTATCAGCCAGGGCTTGGAGAAGAGCATAATAGGTTGTGACCCTGTTACAAATTGCTAATTCCAGACATTAGGGAAGATAGGCCTGTTATGTCTGTGATTTAGGTAAGATGCTTTTTCATGATACCTTGGCCTGTTTTATTAACTATTACAAGCCTGTATCATGACACTCATAAATTGTTCTTCTAATTGTTAAATATTAACTTTTGTAGAAACTTTTCACTCCAATTTTGACTGAACTTGCTGGTCTTGGACGTTGGCGTCACCTTGGGACCTTTATCCTGAATACAATATAGTAAATGTTTGGGATATATATATATATATATATATATATATATATATATATATATTTATATTGGGTACTGATCATAAGTTTAAAAGTTGATGGAACACCACAAGTTGACCGAAGAGCAAATAATGTTTGAGCACTCTTTATATAAACATTATTTTGCAGAAAACATTGGAGCTCAATATGCATGACATCCTCTAAAGTCATATACGGCATATTGAGGGTTTTCAAGGAACTGACCCGCACAACTGACCTTTGTCATTACATTCTATTCAGACAAAGAACAACATTTTGTAGATACATGTTCAAGTAATTGATTAAATGCTGCCAAATGAATGAAAAGTCAACGGAAGATATCACATCAGGAACAATCCAACAGTCAGATTTAAATGTACAAGAAATTCAACCTTTAAAAGGGAAAAAAATCAGCCAATTGGTTGTCTACAATTTATACATACTGAATGGGGGTGGAGAAATATTTACTATTTCAATTATTTATTTAGACCTTACAACAAAAAGGTGATCAATATTTTATTTGCGTTGTAGTGAGTTAAAAAAAAAACAATTTTTGTCTTTCATTGCTTATGGTATTGCCCCCAAAATAAAAGTTATGGTGAAACAACTGTATTTACCGAAAATATTCCAAATTAATATTCAGGTTTCTCTCAAATTGCTTTGCTAGATGCATGCAAACAAGTAAAAATGAGACTCCAAGTGGAAATGTACTAACAATATGGAGGAATTTGTACTCTTTGTAATGGTTGCAGCTTGTACATCCATATTTTTACTTTGGATTAGAAAGGAATCTCCTATTTAATAAAAAAATATACTTTAGCCTCAATGGACAGAGATTGTGAGAATACCTGGGAGGTCTTCTGCCAGCCACTTCTTCTTGACACGCTCTGCTTCCTGGTTTGATGCTCATGTTGCTCACGCATGTCCTTTTATACCTGGCACCCTGTATCTGACGTCACTGTGCTGGTGCAAACTTAAAATATTTAAAGGAACATTAACCTTAAAAATGAAAGTATTTTAAAGAAATGACAATATAATGTACTGTTGCTTAGGAAAGGCTTGAGAAAGGTTTTTATTTTTTTTTCTTTAGCAGAAGAGCACCAGAGCAGCCTCTTTCTCCTGACAACTTCCTTGACTACTTGGTGGTCAGACTGGTGGGAAACTGACCAGCAGGTGGTGCTATTGTAACAAAATGCACATAGAAACAGTACATGTATCCCTTAATATCTTGGAATTAAAGAAAACTAAATAATGAATGAAAATTGCAAAAGTTTTTAGAATATAGCACTACAAAATGAGTTGGCGCTATAGAAATACATGTTAATAAAATAGCACCCTCATCAATTTTACATTTACTTATTTTAAAGGTTTACGTATCCTTTAAGATCACAATAGCTTTTGATATTATGCTTGTTCAAGAAATCATCCAAGCCCATCTTAAAGTCATTAATAGAATCAGCATCACAACATCACCCAGCAGTGCATTCCACAACCTCACTGCCCTCACTGTGAATAATCACTTTTGTTGCATAAAATTAAAGTTTGGTTGTTCAAGTCTTTAGGGGGTCATCTGGAGAGCTGATCATTTTTATGGGAAAAAAGTTCACCCTCTATCTCTCTATGTCCCCTTGTGCCTGTACTCCAGACAAAGTCATTTCAATCTTGACAGTTTTTGGCATATGTTAATCTGATTTTGTAAGTTTAGTTGCACTTAGTTTCTCCACTGTCTTCATCTTATTAATATCCTTCTTAAAGTCTGGAGTCCAAAACTGCCGCTCATACTCTAGATGAGGCATTACCAGGGACCTATGAAGAGGCACAATTATGTTTCATCCCTTGAGTTTATGCCTTTGTTTATGCAAAATAGAACTTTATTTGCTTTAGTGGCTGCAGAATAACACTGACTAGAGTTACACAGATTGTTATCCACAAAAATCACCAGATTCTTCTTAATGGCAGATAATCCTAATACATAACCATTTCACAAATGAAACAAAGAGAATTTATGTGCAGTCATTCTACCTCATGCTGCAGGGTTGACTCGGCTGCCAAGTTTATAAACATTAACATATATGTCTAGCGGCTACATGGTCCCACCACTCAATTGCACACAATGCTCATGGGAAAATGAAAATGCTCCTGAATACATAGGATAATTTTTCTAAAATGTTTTTAAATGCACTTGTGGTTGTATAGCGTAGCCCTAATTAAATAGACTCAAATCTTCACCCTTGAACTAATCATTTGGTAGATGTTAGAAGTCATTCCTGCTGCTGTGTCTGAATCCTTTTGATGCATTATTACTGGACCATTAACAGAACTACTGCTCCAGCAACCAGACATTGTATCACAGACAAGTGTTATTATTATTCATTCCTATTTCCTTATGTCACATAATTTTAGCTTCCCACTCTTTGTGCTGTACTCTGTTGCCAAAGCCATGACCGCCTGTCCAACAGATCCATGCAGCTTTCCAGTCCTCATAAAAACCCATTAGCAGCATAGAAGAGAGCTAATTAAGAAGTGCTCACAATTGACTTAGTGAAGAAGAAGATGATATTAGTTTCCCTTGGCTGCCATCAGGTTTCGGCTACAGGACAGAGGGCTGCAAAATGTCAAGCTCAAAAGCCGACTTCAGTTCAATTCAATCTTTTGCCCCTCCATTTTTATTTATTCTGCCATAGATCGGACAAAAATAGCTCCTTCTTAGGCAATGGCACAGGTTATTTTGCTGCCCGTGTAAAATGATAATGTGGGCATGAAAAAAAACACAAATACTTTTAATTTGAAGAGCATGGAAACTGTAAATGCAACTAAATACGAAAGTCTAACATGTGCAGAAGATTGGAATCAGATATACAATTCTGTATTTCTTAATTTCTTTATTCTGTATTGTTTTGCTTTGTCAATGGTAACTGCTCCTTATTTTAGACTTTCCAGAAGTTCATTGTTATTATATCTCATCATGTTGTTTCTTATTTTCCATAGTGAAGTTTTTTATTGTAGTCTGGATCTCTATTTTTCTTTTTGCACACAAAGAAATGGTGTGAGAAACAGATGTTTTCTTAGCACTCAAGCAAATTTGACAACACAAGAAGTGAACATATTGGCACAGTCTGTGACAGAACAACAGACAGAAACAAACTATTGCTTTTGGCACTAGTGATACCCAACAATGCAAATGCAAGCACTTGGCAAACTAAGTGCTATTGCGTTCCATGGACTGGTTGCCAGTTACTATGCAGTATTGCCGATTTGTACTTTCAGAACGAATCCAATTACTCCTTGAGAACATTTAAAGATAGAACATTAATTAGTCTCCCTTTTATGGATATTTTTTGGATATTTTATAGGAAATTTGCAGCTATCAAGTAGGTGCTGGTAAACGAGGAGCACATAAGTACAGCACAGTCTTTTCATCCAACTGAAGAAACAGAGCAAAGGAAACAAAAAAAAACACTTAAAATTTGCTTTATTGAACTCTAATATTATCATTTTCAAGTGTATGTCATAGTGGATGACATTCTGTATGTAGATAAACAGCACCACCAAATATGGTGTCCGTGCGATTCTCTTAAAATTTACCTACATAGTTGATGAGAGCACATTCAGGTCTGCATTTGCCTCCTTATTTTCTCATTTTTGCATTTCAAGCTATCATTCTATAACTACAAGATGCAGGGAAGACGTGAATAAATTAGGGATTGACCATCCACTAAAGCCAGATACATACTTTCAGACTTTATGATTCCTACAGTAAGTTAAGTATTTACTACCTCACAGTGATCACAGTCAAAGGTAATCATGTTGGAGCCAGTCACTCATATTTAGTTTTGAAAGCGAATCATAAACTTCAGAAGGAAAAGACATTTTTTGGGATAGGTTTGACAGCTACATTGAAGAAGAATACCCAACTGACTGTTGTATCACTGGTAACAGAATGTAGTAAGTAATCCATGTGGTTCTAAGAAGACCAAGCTCTTCTCCCTGGAATGCATTTCTCCTATGCTGCCCCTCTACACTGTTGTAAACAAAATAAATACTTAAATGCTTTCTGAATCAGAGCATTGAAACACACAGACTTCAACACAAGGGTTTTCTGGACTGTGCACATATAAAATAAGGGAATGTTGCCTGCCTTCCTTTATTTTCTTTGTTTGTACCCTCCAAGCGGAACATGAATTTATATTGCAACTCTCTTAACTGTTCTACTGTGATGTGTCCTTTACTTTTATGGAGGAAGTAAAATTAGAAGCACTGGTTACACTGTGAATGGTGTTGCATCAGCTTCTTGAAATGTCTGCATTCATAAAATGACAATATTTAATCAATGTATGAAGCAAATTCATAAATGACAATTATTTTTTGACAGATAAGGGCCTATATACTGTATATGGGCAGATACTGGGCTAACTTTTGGATATCCATCAGATTATCTGGTTGCAGAAAATGCAGAATAACTGTACATGAGGACAAAAAGTTGACCTTGGTACATCCATCAGTCTTTCTATATCTGTTTGAATGATATGTGTTTCATCCACCAAGGAGTAGAACACTTTCTGGTGAGTTTTTCAAGATGACAATTTGTGTTTTGTTTTACGAAAATTTGGTCCAGGGTTTTCAATGTTTTAGGGAGCAAAGTAACATTGGATTGAGTCCACAAGAGTGAAGCTGCTAAGAGGTTGACAAGACTGGAGTGTTCTTCAGGTCAACTCACAAGCAGAAATGAAGAAAAGAAAGAAGAAAGAAGCTAAGAGGCATTGTGTTTGTGGTCAGCTGTTTATAAAGGTAAGTGTCATCTGGATTTATAGAGTGACAAGACAAAGGGGGGACTTAACTTAGATTCTAAGTATTATCTTAAGAATGAATTAATTCGGAAGATACTGTAGATATTGATTCTGAAGAGAATTGATGGCATGTTTTTAATACTTATCTGTCTATTTATACCAGTGATCCCCAACCAGTGGCTCACAAGCAACACATTGCTTACCAACCCCTTAGATGTTGCTCCCAATGGCCTCAAAGCAAATCCTCAGTTTTGGATTACTGACTTGGAGGCATAAAACAATGTTTACTGCCAAACACACCCACCTGTAGTCTGCCTGCACACATAGAGGCTATCAAATAACCAATAAGAACCCTCATTGGGCACCCCATAGCAACCTTTTTCATGCTTGCGTTACTCCCCAATTTTTTTTATATTTAAATGTGGCAGAATAGGATGGGGACCCCTTATCTATACAGAAGTTCTATTTGTTCTCATTTGCCAGCTTTCAAACAGATGGAATAAATGTAGAGCTCCAGCATAAAATAAATAGTAAAAACGGAAGACTGTATTAGAATATCACTGTCTAGTGATATTCCCAAACTCTGGGTCTGCTCCCATTTGGGGAGAACCCCTATTTTCACTGCTAGGTAGCCCAGCTTGAAATTAATTAGAAAGCATTTTGTGGTGAACGCTTATTTGTATTACAAGTTTTTTTCATAATCATTATCAAGAAATCCCATTTTCACCCCAAAAAGGCAAACATGAACATTCATAAATCTGCCCCTTAAGTTTTCATGGAACCAAGGCTGAATGAATACTTGATTTGTGTTTGATACTGTATACACTGTATCTATAAACCCATATAAAGTAGATCAATGAATTTGTAATGCCATCTGCCTACTTGATCAATAAATACACATAAATGGGTCTACTGTATGTCTGTTTCTTATCATTTCCCCAACTTCATCCAACATTACCCAAGAAGTGAACCTGCCGAGCTGAGTTTAATACAGAATACATAAACATTTCTTCAAGAATATTATTTTGTCTGGAAAAACATAAATATTTTATACTCTGTAGCTCAAATTCATTAACCCTCTGCCTGCAATATTTGACCCTGATAATTTTATTCGCAACAGCTGCTGCAACAAAAAAATAATCACAGGAGAAAATTAGATTTTTAGGAGCCATGAAAAGCCATCCATTGTATTTTGCCTTCTATTTACTGCACGTTGTTTCCTGAACTGTATATTATTATGTACACAATCATGCACCCACCTCACACACTAACCCAGGGACCCAATTGAACATGAACTTCACAGCTTTCTATTACATTTGATATTGATCATCTCATTTCTATATATTTCATCTCAACTGTGTAAAGAAGAAAGTTTACAGTCTTTGGCCCTCTGTTCTATGTTTTACAACCTTAAGTTGGTGAAACACAAGCCAATATTGCCAGCTGTCTGGGCAGAGTTGGCAGTTTGCTGACCTTTGTGTCAGGTCATGATGGTGGGTTTCCCAAATGGGAATTCAGTCAGATCTTGGCCAGATATCAATCAATGCCTACTGCGATCCAATCACGCTAGGCTTTTTGAGGGACTAAACAATCAGCATGTATGACCAGCTTAAGAGAAGAGAAAAGGTGGAAGATAACCATCAATTAGCAATGAGATGACTGCTAAGCATTTGTTTCACTTAACTATTCAATAAAAGCTATGGATAACTCGTGTTTTGTCCCATTGAAACATACTGTCTTGCAACAGAACCTTCAAAATGCCCCTTGTGCTACTGAGATGATCTCAGATGACTGCCATCTATAGCCAAGGTGTAGTGGTGTACTCATGGATTGGAATGGTATTTCATGCTATTTGGCAAAGGAAGACATCAGAGAATGCTCACTATGGTACAGTAATTTAAAGCTCACGGCACATGGGGGGGAACTTATCCACTGGTATGGTTGAGCTGGCAGATAAACACTTTAAACTATGCATGGGACCATACGTGATAGGTAGTTTCAAACTAACTGGTGTTTGTGCATTTGTGAAGGGGGTCCAGGGCTTAGGAGCCTTCCCCATATTGACTGAATGTGCCCAAATATACTGGTCTAAGGTCTCAAGGTTCTTGAGCAAAATTCTACCCACCAACAGACTCATGTACTTTTTTGCTGAGTAAACCATTGACAAAAATCCATGTCAACCCAAATCCAAGTACTTACTGATACTCACCTGTCTGTTGCAGCTAACTGGCAAACTTCTACTCCATCAGGGTGGAAAGTAAGACATTTGAACCTCACATTGCTACAATTGTTAGCGTCTGATAATTAAGCCACTAATTCAACTTTTTTTCCCTCTTGAAACATTAGTTGTATTACCTCCACTTTTATTACCTTTGAATTAATTGTTAAAATGTTTTCTGTGTTTTCTTATTTTGATGCAAAGCTTCAATGTCTATTGACAGTTCTGGACTGACTGGTTAGGACTTGAATATTGATGAGCAAATTTTTTAGCCAGGCATAGATTTGTGGTGAAATTCCGCATTTCACAATTTGCTAATTTTTTGTGAAACCGCGGCAAATATTTACTGTAAATAATTTCACCTGGACAAAAAAAGTTGCCAAGACTAAATTGTTGCAGAGACAAAAAAAGAAAAAAATGCCCATGGACTTTAATGAATTTGGACAAAAAAGTTACCAATACCAAAAAGTTGCTGAGGGGCCACAAGAAAAACACCCGTTGACTTTAATGCATTTGGAGTGAGAAATTTTTTTTAAACCTGCTTAAATTATTGTCATATGGAAAAAATTGTTGGACACCTATTGACTTTAATGCATTTCACAAATTTTTTGCTGTTTTGCAATCTTTTTCTCAGTTTCACAGGTCAGATTCGCTTATCACTACTCTTCAATTTTGCTTAATTTTTATTGTTCACCTTTTCTTCTCTGTTACATATTACTGTGTTTGTACAGGTATGGGACTCGTTAATGAAAATGCTCAGGACCTTGGGTTTAAGGGATAATGGATCTTTCTATAATTTGGATCTTCATACCTTAACTCTGATATAAAATCATGGGAATATTAAATAAACCCAATAGGCTGGTTTTGCTTCCAATAACTATTACATTTATCTTAGTTGGGTACAAGCTACATTTATTATAAATAAAAAGAAAATCTTTTTAAAAATTTGGACAATATGGACTAAAACGTATCTATGGGAGATGGCCTTTCTGTAATTTGGGGCTTTCTGGAGAACGGGTTTCCAGATAACAGATTCCATACCTTTACAGTATAAAACAATAATATCTCAATGCTTAAGTGTTGGTGTAAAATATGAAATTTTTTTTCCATAAGAAAGAAAATGTAATTCTAAGTAATATGATTATACATCAATAACATACACTGGGGGTCATTTATAAAGTTTGCGCAGCGCATAATTGCTCGCAAATGGTAGTTTTGCCCATGCTTTTTCCTGAACGCTACAATATTGCACTACTGTGCCCGTCTTTCCGTTTTTTGCGAATTCGCATTGTGAATGAATTTTCGCAAACAACTCGCAAACAAGACGGTCTTTGCGTGAGTACAGGCACTTTGCGAGGTTGTTTTGCACAACAATAGCGTTAACAGTAACTTAAATTTGCAATTTGCTAAACAGTTTTGCGGATATTTTCTCCACCACCAAAGTTGTGGCGCAGAGTGTTTGCAATTTGAGATTTTTGCCATATTTAAAAAGCTCCTATAGACATTCGCAATGTGAAAAACAATTTGCTAATCTGTCTGCACACTCTTATTCAGCTTTATAAATATAACCAGGCGCAGGGCAAATATATTCACTCTGCGAACCAATCTTCCCTTCACAAAATTTTTAAATGACCCCCACTGATTTTTTGCCATAGCAATTTCCATAGTAGTATTGTTAATAACAGTATATATCATCTAGTGCAATTTACTACAACTGGGGTAATTAACAAACATGATCCTAATTACATAACAATTATTTGCTGTAATTATCTTATATACAGTATTATAATCACGTCAATTGCCTTTTTGTTTAAATGAGCACAGTGAAAAAGTACCCGAAGGAAACTCATGCAGAGACCATAGAAACACATACAAATACGAGGAACATCATTCATAATTCCCTACTGTAAATGATAAGGATATTAGAAGTCACTGAGCGGTTGTTCTGTGATAATATAAAAGCACAAGGCTGCAGGCTGAGTTATACAGGGAACTCT
>CM044434.1:4490049-4501534 GCA_024363595.1 Xenopus borealis | reverse complement strand
CGTCTGTACGATGAAAAGATATACAATATTTTAGAAAATTGTCGGACTTACGAGACATTCCGAGATGCCTTTGTGAATTTGCCGTTTGTACGACATTTTCTAAATTTGTCGACCGCCACTTCTGGGTTACTTATTTTACCAACACTTTTGTGAATTTCCCCCAATGAGTTGGTACGTTAGGAAAAATGCCAGCCATATTTTTTAGCTTCTTTTTTGCCATCTTCCCCTTCTGACCTACTGTCTCTATTTTGTCCTGCTGCCTCCAAGGTCTTTACCTTGCATTACTGTCCCATCAGCCCATACTGTTGCCTTATATCTTGCTGTCTCTATCTTGTCCTGCTGTCTCCTTAATGTCTTTATGCCTCCATCTTTTCCCACTGTCTCCATATTGTACTTGTTGTCTCCATAATGTCCTTCTATCTACATCTTGTCTTGCCTTCTCAATTTTGTCTTGCTGCCTCCATGGTCTTCATCTTGTCCTACTTTCCCATCATGCCAGTTTGTCTTTCTGTATCTATCTTGTCCTATTGTCTTGCTGCTTCAATCTTCTCCTGTTGTCTCCATACTGTACTTGTCTACTTGTACTGTCCTGCAGTCTCCATATTGTCTTGCTATCTCTATCTTGTCCTGCTCCCTCCATATTGTCTTTCTGTCTCTATTTTGTGATGCTCCCTCCATGGTCTGTCTTGTCCTACTGTCCCATAATGCCATACCGTTGCCATATTGTCTTGCTGTCTCCATCTCTTCCTGCTGTCTCCATATTGTATGTGTTTTCCTCTGAATGTCCTACATTCTCCATATTGTCTTCCTATCTGTATTTTTTCCTGATGTATCCTACTGTCACCATACTGTTGCTATATTGACCTTCTGTCATCAACTTGTAAACCTGTTTGTGCCCAATGCCACCCGCAATTGGCTTATCTGATCTCTCTTGCAAATGTATTGTTACCTACAGTGTTAAATCAATCTGGGAAAGGCTGAGATATCACTTTGGCATAACTCTGGCTAAACATGCAGACAATGCTGTATTTAGTAATGTCAGGGCCCAGGACAACATCCCCTGTTTTGGCTGTAGATATCATCTTGGCTGCTGGTGGAAGGTAAGAGTCTTACTGTACTTCAACAACTGAAAGGCTGAATGTTAGATCTGTATTACTGTTGACAAACTGCCTTACTGGGACCATTAATCCATACTGCCTCCATCTTGCCATTCTGTTCACATATTGTCTTGCTGTCTCCATATTTTTTACTTTCTTCATCTTTCTTCAATTCTGAATTTCTTCCTAAATATAACCAATCTGTTTTGGAGGATAGCCCTTACCCTCAAAGGCAGCTCTTGATGCAAGCTGACATAGCTTAAAGCAGGGGTCTCCAACCTTCTTTTACCCACATTCAGACTTAAAATGTGTTGGGAAGCAACACAATCATGCAAAAACTTCCTGTGGGTGCCAAACAAAAGCTGTGATTGACTATTTGGTAGCTCCTATATGAACTGACAGCCTACTGGAGGCTCTTTTTGGCAGTAGAAAAAAGTATAAGCACCTGCTTTCAGACCACTGGTAGCAACATCTAAGCGGTTGATGAGAAAGCATGTTGCTTGTGAGGCACTGGTTGGGGATCACTGGCTTAGAGTATATACAGTATCTTGATTTTTCTCAAGCCGATACTGTGTGCAGCTCATAAACCTGTTTGCACAAGGCACCTTCTCAACAAATATAACATGTTTTCCAACCTACAGACAAATTTGTATCTGGTAGAGTTTTAAAATCTTTATTAGCAAACAAAAGAGGCTTTTTTTAATGATCAATTTTAGACCCAGCGTATATTGTTTTGATTATATTCCCCAATCATAATGATTGCTGAGTAAATGAGCCGGTATTACCCCAAACAGAAGCCCATTGTTATGCAGCAGCACATTATATTTGTTAGTTCTTAGGGGACAATTAAGCTATTTATCCAAAGGTTCCCATTGTGAAATATACACGTTTCTGTGCCACTGTGCAATGCATTAGCCTGCTCGGTAATGATGGGCTTTTAATCCGCATGAGATCATGGCACTTCTGATTAGCCTATGCTCACTTTCTCAGACGCTTTTTAGAAGTGGTCGAAATGATATCATTTGAGAATGACTAATGAGGTTTCCTAATTAATCAACTATTTGTATCTTAGCATTGTATTTTCACTTCCACGCATGATATGTTTATGAACTTTTGTCTGACACTCTTTATATTCGGATGCAAAGGGAAAACAGACAATTTATTTAAAGGGAACCTGTCATGGGAAAATTTTTTTTCTCAGAACACATCAGTTAATAGTGCTGTTCCAGAAGAATTCTGCCCTGAAATCCATTTCTCAAAAGAGCAAACAGATTTTTTTATATTTCATTTTTAAATCTGACATGGGGCTAGACATTTTGTCAATTTCCCAGCTGCCCCAAGTCATGTGACTTGTGCTCTGATAAACTTAAATCACTCTTTACTGCTGTACTGCAAGTTGGAGTGATATCACCCCCCTCCCTTTCCCTCCCCCTAGCAGCCTAACAACAGAACAATGGGAAGGTAACCAGATAACAGCTCCCTAACACAAGATAACAGCTGCCTGGTAGATCTAAGAACAACACTCAATAGTAAAACTCATGTCCCACTGCGTTCCATTCAGTTACATTGAAAAGGAAAAACAACAGCCTGCCAGAAAGCAATTCCCTCCTAATGTGCTGGCACAAGTCACATGACCAGGGCAGCTGGGAAATTGACAAAATGTCTAGCCCCATGTCAGATTTCAAAACTGAATATAAAAAAATCTGTTTGCTCTTTTGAGAAATGGATTTCAGTGCAGAAGTCTACTGGAACAGCACTATTAACTGATGCGAAAAAACATTTTTTCCCATGTCAGTTTACCTTTAAACTGAAGTAGACAGCGCAGTATGATAGTATAGATTCCTATGTGCACAGTATAATTCTCTGCTGCAGAGTCCTGGACAGACCTCATTTTTGAGACCAGGACCTGACCTGAACCCGCAACCTACGGCTTGCTACACAAACCCACAACTCGCGGCCTGAGACCCGAACCACAAACCGCATAGTTACCCGCTTGGTTCCCATACCCGACCCAGACTGTAACTGCCTTATCCACAACCCGATCCACAACCCACCGACCACCATTAAACAGGAAGCGCTGTGGCTGCAAACCGAAAGTGACATCATCACAAGTGGGCGGAGACTTTTTTATTGTTTAACATTTGTAAAAATATAAAAGGAGTAAAATATAGAAAATATAACATAAGATAAGAAAAATAGATTATATAGATGAGACCTGCTACCCAACCCACAAACCCGATGACCCACATCTATACATGCACTTGAAAATCCTACCCTCATCCAGCAAGGTACCTGCTTTTTCTGCAGGTAATCTGTTTGTACCCAACCCAATGCAGGACTCTACGCTTCTATACAGTTTCGGACTGGGACACCAGGGGCCCACCCAAAAACCTGAGACCAGGGGCCCACCATAAAACCTTACACCAGGGGTCCACTCTCAGTAATAATATTCATCTCCTCAATCAACCTCTATTGTCCTAGTTTGTTTTCTTTACATACTATAATCAATTATTCCATCTATTTAGTCTCTTTGTTCTCATAGAAATAGGGAATGGCCATGAATTAGGCCAAAAGTTTAGCAGCATGAGGTTCCACTGACACCATGGCCCACCGGAAGTTTTCCTGGTATTCTGGTGGGCCAGTCCAATACTGCTTCTATGTTTGAGACCTGAATAGACCCAGACCTGCTTACCCGCCTTCGCAAACTAATGGATTTTTACCCGACCCTTTCCCTGCTGTGTCAACAAGAAGTGACATCACACCAGTTGTTTTTTAACATATCAACACTTACATTTTCAGCTGTTTCTCCTACATTTGCCACCTGTAGCCCCCCCCCACTACACAGAAACAGGTACCTGCGCAGGGTCAGACATGAGCCTTGGGGCCCACCAGGGCTGCAAAAGAAGGGCCCGCCTTGCATGTGCAGACATGGATTGTTTCTTTATAGGGCAGCCGGGGGAGCAGGTATGGGCTGGTAGGGGCCCATATAGGCTGGGGCCCACCTTGTTTTTTGCATATACATAGACTCTGTCTGAGACACCCTATCAAAGCATCCTCAGAGAAATGCCCTAGGAGACAGAGGGTATTGTACAGGTATATAGTGAGAAGTAGAAGTAAAACCCTTATGCAGATGAAGCATTGTGAGGATTCTGGTGGTCTAGTGGTCTGGTTGTCTGGTGGTGGGGGTGCGACTGGGACGGTCATCAGACCCTAGCCAAGGACATCCATCTTTATTTGCCCCGGTTCCGTGACTGTGCATGCTTTAGGGTTCTTGCCGCTCGACTGTTTCTGGATTTATCTGGAATTTGCCAAATGTGACGTCATCAGCAGAACTAAATTCAAATATTTAAAGGGATTTCTGTGTAGTTTTCTTTGCCCAACACAAAGGTCTATTTATTAGTTTGTGGGTGTGATTCTCTGTGTTTATACTAGTGTTTGACTCTACCTGTTTTTACCAAGTCCTGTCTGCTTCCTGTCTATGGCCCCTGCCTGTATTCAGACCATTCTTTGGGATCCCAATAACCCTCTGGCATTTTGACCAGGCCTGTGACCTGATTACACTTCTGGCTCCTGTTTTGTACTGCCCTGCCCATTTGGTAGTTGACTTGGCTTGTGACCATGATTACTCTACCATCTACTGTATTGTGCTGCTCCGCTCATATAGTGTATTGAACTTGCCTGTGACCGTGACTACATTCCTGGTTCTCCCAGTCAGTTTAACATGCGGTTCTATTGCTTGCCTAGAACTCTTCCCTGTGTCCTCCCATATTAAGACCTGGTGGCACCCAAATAGTGGAGGGCTCCTCCCAAAGCCAAAGGTGGCTGCTAAAGGCAGAAGAGTGAGCCGTGACTAAGACCTTGGGTTTTATTCAAGGTTTGGGATACCAATCATAACAAGCATGGTGTAAAGACACATTGTTTCTGTAAATGAAATTTGGTATAAGTACATAATTTTTTTCCATAGGCCCATTTCTGTAGACTGGAGCATGGATGTCTATAATCCATGTTAACAAGGTTACACACTGTAGACAAATTATGGTATTAGAATGAAGATGGAACATCTGTAAATAATGAAGTACTGTATGTACAAAAAAAAAGCTTCTGTGGATCATTAAGTGTTTGGTTTGGAAACGTTTCAGTGGACGAGGAGTTCTGTAGATGGTACAAGAGCTTTGTTTAGTGGAAAAAGGGCAAGACCTTCCACTTACAGTACTCTCATGATTCCCAATTTGTGAGCTGTAAAGAAAAACAATACTACATCATTGGCAGTGATTGTCCTCATTTGGGTACCTCAATTTATCCCAATCCTCAACAAATCTTGAAAAAGCTCTCATAGACAAAATCTTTTGCTGGTTATGGTATAGGAACAGTTCCGCAGCTGGTGATATGCAACATGACAAGAGTGTCTTTAACTATTAAAAGTTGAAGAGTTTCAATGAATGATGAGAAGAATATGTGCAGTGAATATACAATTGTATAGAACTGCCAAGGTTGAGGGAAACAATGAAGAAGTAGGATGTGAAGAAGGACCAGTGTAAAAGAGGAAAAGTAGGAAGAAAAGACATGGGGAAAATTGAGGATCCTCCCAATGAGTTCAGTGGCATTGTTTTATTAAAGTATTATGCTCAAGCCAAGGATGTTATTGGTCTAGGGCTTCTGTAGATGATGTGGCTGGAAAGGCAAGAGTCTCTCTAAAGAATAAACCATAGGTGGTAATTGTAAGAATAAGGTGAGCAGCCCAGTAAAAAAGAGCTTGGGAAGGTGTGGGTTACACAACTGAATGAGGGTTTGTAGATGTTACGTAACTTGTAAGTGTTATAACAAGCTCTTTATAGATTGCGACTTTAAGATGGACTGATTCTGTAGATGGTAAAGAATCAAGGTTCAATGTTTGGTAATGAGAACCAAAAGTGTATTTTACTGGAATCATAAATGGATAAATAGACTCTAAATCACAACATAATGATGCAGTGGTTTCCAGAAGTTAGAAGGGAGTAGAGTGGGTGACTTTATCATTCATCAGATAAAGCGGAAAAAAAATTGAGATATTGCATTGTGTTGGTGTTCCTCAAGCTTGAGAAGCCTGCTGCTTCATGTAAGACATCTACAACAAGAAAGAGTTTTTCAGCAAGAATATTTTTGCAGACAACCTTCTGTCTCTAATGGGAATATTCATACAGATACATTTAAATGCAATTGTAAAAGAAAAGTCAAAGTATCAGCAAAACCAATCTTAGTGGCCTCTACTGTCTAGTTCCTTCTAAAGCTCATTTCATCTTAACAATCTGTAAAGAAGCACACACTACAACAGCCAGCTGAAGTGATTAAAAAGCATTTATTCCAAAAGCTCTAAAAAAAACGATCCTAACGTGTTTCGTATCCCGAAGATACTTAATCATAGGTATCACTTCGGCTGGCTCTTGGAGTGCGTGCTTCTTCACAGGTTTTTACTATTACTCCCCCAGCTACGGGTTCGGGGCACTACACCCAGGCCACCTGACATCATTGGTGAGTTATTTAGTTTTGTGCAACTCTTTATTGTATGCCGTATACTGATTAAGGCTGCACCTGAACACGATAGACCTGGGGGTTGGAGAACTTGGTCCCACTCTGTACCGGGTGAGCTTTATTTTGTAATGTACTGACTTGAGAGGATTGAGCCGCCATTTTCCCCTTGTGTATTATTTCATCTTACATTTTTACCACCTGTTGCTGCATATTTATATACAAGGGTTAGGTATTTTATCCATCACTGCGCTATACATTTTTTACCTGGAGTTTCTTTCATGTCTGAAATACTTAACATTATTGATCTTTACTCGAAGGACAGGATGCCCGATCCATTCTTCGAACTCAGTGTCGTTAGGAACAGGTTTTATCTATATACAGATTTTACAATATTAACATGAAACAAGTGATCTTACTAGGAAGGACTCCCTTCCGTGATTATTCATGTAGACACTAAATGGCATTATATGTATCCTGAGCAATTGATTTGCCTTGGAAGCTAATGAGAAGAAAGATGGGTGGTGCTGTGTAGGAGGCAAAGATTTAAATTGTAGCCTTGTTTGCCTAATTGTTACAAAGTGGCACTTGGCCTAGATTACAGTAATTAATGCTAGAGGAGCACAAGCCTAAAACACAAAGAAAGTGAATATGAGTCAATGGCTGCTCCAGACTGGATATTCATCCATCCCTCCGTCTTGCGATCTCCCCCGCTGTGGTTCTGCCCTACAAGTGTTTTATGGAATTACTGCATTTTGTGGCCAAGAACAATCTCTGTAATTAGTGTAAAATAGAACAAATAAATCAAATGGTCATGTTTCTATTGTTGGGGAACGGAAAGCATTAATTAGCAACACAAAACATAACTAATTTGCCTCATATTCAAGATCTGGAAAAGTCACCAAGTAATTTTATATTTAGAAATGGATCTGTTCAGCCTGGCTTGTGATTAAAAAAAAATGCACCTACAGTTACATGTGCTTGTTTGAGGGTTAAGCGAGTATCTCACATTGCAATTAACTTTTTTTTTGTAACTTATAATTTTTTATTTTGAAGCAATAAAAAGAAAACTTTACAAGTGTGTGACAATGCAAAGTTATTGGGGGGGTATAGAACAGTGTCAGAAAACAAAATTAAAATACAAATAGTGATGGGCGAATCTCCCCAGTTTCGCTTCGCCAAAAAATTTGCGAATTTCCAGAGAAATTTGCGAATTGGCGAAAAATTCGCAAAACGAGTTGCGGCACGCTTTTGACGCGTGTTGCGTCGTTTTCGAAAAACTTTCAGCCTTGCGGTTAGAAGGGAAATGAATAGTGATGTACATTTGTTATACATTTATGCTTTTGTTTGAGTACATTTCTGTCCCACTGGCAATTTATTTATTGCCGGTAGTAAAGCATTTTTGGGAGATTTGACACAAGCAAGGGTGACATATCTTCCTTTCTGCCATCAACCTAAAGGTAACTTGCCATTTAAATTTTATGTTGTGTTCCTTAAAATTTTCAAGTTCCATACTTAATCTATAGTTGTTTTATTCATTATATTGAATAAGACTGTTGTATCATTTCCCATGGGTAAAACCCTTATGCCTATACAAGCTCAACATTAACCCCTGTAGGACCCTTCTCCTATTCTTTGGGGCAAAGCATATCACATACCCTGTCCCCCGATACAATTCACTACAAGTGTGCTACATAACTGGGTTTGTGAGTACTCACTTGTATCCGATCCCGTCACTTGGCCTTATGGCTTCTACCTGTCGGCTGGTCTCCGCTCCAGTCTTAGAAATGGCTTCCAATGTAATCGCATAGAGACAGGAGTCTTTGACCAAAGGCACTTTGGATAAAAAAACTTTATTCTTCAAGAAAAAGTGGACAGGTACCTTATTTGAAACCCATGGCTACACCCAGCCGTGTCTAGTCACCTAACTAACTGGGTTACAAGGGGAGCAAAACCCAGTAAGAGGAACTCAGGTATTATTTTTTTTTTTTTTGTACTGAAATTTTCTACAGATCAAAATATACATAAAAAAATAGCAGAAAAAAAACTCACATACTGTCTATAAATAAGATAGATAAATGCAAATCTGGATGACGTACCTTCTGCCCCTTCCCAACATACCTCAACTTGCACATTACCTCTATTCCTCAATAAATACTATTTTCGGGTGCCAGACCTTATAGTGACACCTAGGAACCCTCATCATCTTGCCTCAAGCAGCCCAAGACATATAAGAATTATTGCCCGCTTGCCTTCCAAAATAATATCACATCTGGCCTGTGCATGTAATTGGGGTGATTCTTTATAAACACCCCTTATACCTTGGTTTCCCTAAGTATCTAACCGCTTATATGATTTTCACAAAGGAGTAATTGTCCAATCCATTATGTGTCTGTGAAATGTGATTTTAAAAAAAAAAATTGAATAATATGTGTATTTCTATATTAGTGTGTGTTTATATTAATGTGTTAAAGTGCAGCTGGTGAATATAACAGCATAAAAATGTATACCTCATATACCATTTTGGTTCCAACCATGTACTTAGACATTAAAGGGCAGATTTACAAAATTCACGTGAATAATTCGCAGTTCGCTCGAATATTACTTAAATTCGAATCTTCCAATATGCAAATTAGGCAAATTCAACCATCGAATATTCGAATTTGAATGATTCGAATATTCTAATAAAATTTTATTCAAATATTCGATGATCGAATAACTTCCCCTTTAAATTTTTATTCGACCACCTACTTCGCCAGGATCAAGCTACTGAAGTTGGAATCATTAGCAGAGATCGAATAAAAAAAATTCGTTCAAATATTCGATTTGAATATTCGATCGATCAAATCTTTTATATTCGATCTTTCAATCGATCGAATTGTGGTAATATTCTTCGAATTCGATAGTCGAATTCGAAGGATTTTACTTCCCCACTATTCCCATGGTCGAATTTCGGATTTTTTTTAAATTCTAAATGCGACCATTAGTAAATCTGCCCCTAAGTGTATATACTTATATAATTAGTGAAGTAAATATGTGTAAGTAAATAATGTGATTATATGTGAAAAGGGGGGGGGGAATTCAAGTGATAAGTGTAACTCCACTTCATTGTGTACGTGTCTTAGTAGAATGTGATAATATATAATTCAATGTATGTAGTGTAGTGTTCCTAGTGAACATAACTTCTAATAAACAATGTGCCCCATCCATTTAATTAATCCTAACTGTGTGTAACAATATATTCCTTTTCATATACCATTAACGTTAAGCAGTTACTTCCACCCAAGTTTCTAGCCTTTAGGTATTATTAATATACGATTGGGGTGGGTGGAGAGATATTTAAGCTCAAGTATGAGTCAGCTCTAAGTGGACATACCTCAGCAGAACCCTGAAACTGGCAATTCTCCCATAGAGGAGGAGGACATTTTTAACTTGGAGAGAATGCCAATAGATGTCTTTCCATGAAAAAACTAACTATAAACTTATTTACGACAGCAGGTCTCTCTTTTGGCCTTTTTGGAGAGGTTAAAATTCTCCACTGAAGATGATGTCTTTAGTAGTGGCTGGGCCCGCAGCAAAACAACTTTGTGGTGGCCGTTGGACCTAAAGTCCTTCAGCCATGGTTCTTGGTAGTAGCTGAGAATAGTAATTCAACAACAACTGAGAAGCTGCTGGTTGGGAAACATGGACAGAAAGTACTGTTGAAAAACTTTGCTCACTGTACCATTTTGCTAAGCTGTCATCTTCTCCAGTCGTCACCATCTCACCCTAATATTTACAATCTGCTCTTCTGTAAGCATCTTAGCCTATTTCATCATGTTGCCCAACTGTTTTAATCTTCTCCTACTATACTGTACCTCCTATAATCCCAATCTTCTGACCTACAGCCACTCCTCCCATGGCCCCACCATGAGTGTCACCCTTACATGAACCATCCTATAGGGAATTCTACCAGCATTCACTATTATATTTGTTCTGGATTACATTTGTTCTTAGTTTTTTTCCCCCCACTGTATCCTTCTTGTCACTTTCATTTCCTGCATTGTGTATTTCACATCACATTCCAATCAACAGATTGCTCCCTGCACTTTGCCTGGATACTGTCATATTGCTTCTGTAAGAGCTCGTAATTGGTGAAGACACAGAATATTTCTGTAATTCGGAAGAAGGCTGATAGAAAATGAATCCCTTGGTGCTAATTAAAATCCGGGAACACAGAGACATTTAACTTGTGTTCTATTGAAGTTGTTTCTGATCACAATCATGACCATTACTAAACAGCTTCATTCATAAAGTGGGGGGGGGGGTAAAATAAATTGCAATATTATACAAAGATGTTTTCCTGTCTCTGCAACAAAATGGGCGAGAGAGCAGAGAAGTGCCGTGCAGGGCCAGATTCATTACTTGGGCTTAGTTTATCGCTAATAAAAGGCAGTAATAACATTTCACAGGTAATAGAATTCAGCCCTTGATGTTTAACTGCACAGCAAATTTATATTGCAGTAAATAAATATGAGGCAAACACACCAGAAAGTCAATGTACTGTACCAATCGAATTACTAACTGCTCAATATAATGAAAAAAAAATAAGCAGAATGTCTGTTTTCCACAAGATTTTGATGAGACTTATCTGACAGCACCCATCAAAAATACATATATATATATAATGTGATTTTTCTCCTCCTAATGAATGGGGCATATCATTACTGGGCAGGGGCAGATTGAGAAAAAGCTGACTTTTATTTTCCTTATGAACATTTTTTGCGGATTTTTTTTCCCATCATGAAAAGTTGAGCTGTGTGAGAATATTTACTCACATGGCTTTTTCAAAATAAATTTTAGACTGGGCCCCCTTACCTCATAACAAGATTACAGATATATAG
>CM044434.1:4409396-4419431 GCA_024363595.1 Xenopus borealis | reverse complement strand
AATTGTCACAGAGACAAAAATTCAACAAGACAAAAAAGTTTTTGAGACAAAAAGAGTCGCCAACAAGAAAAACGCTCATTGACTTTATTGTTGCTCATAAAAAAAATGTTCACGCTCATTGACTTTTTTCAAATCTTTTTTCAAGTTTTTAGCAGTTTTGGGAATTTTTTTCACAGTTTGCAAATTTTGTGGTGAAGCAAATCAGGACAAATTCATTCATCACAATTGATGACTATTTGTTGGCGGATTTTTGCCCTATTGTTTGTAGAGGAGTCTTTAGGGATGTATTGACATATGTATACATATATATATATATATATATATATATATATATATCAAGCAACCTGTGTCTAGTGTACAATATGAGCAAAGAATTCTCATCTAAATCCTTTTAAAGAGCTGGGGAGTAAGGAAAGCTGTCACAGTACAGGAAAAGAACATATTCTACACAAGATCACATATTATCAGGCAACTACAGGCAGAACAAGATATAACCTGCATGAAACATATGCCAGCTCTTTATGATTCACTGGTGCCCTGATCTGATCCTACTGATTATGTATTAATAGAGCCCCTGCCATTATCAGAGGTCATTGAACATATAATTAGGTGGAACAAAATTGATTCAGACAGCAGCAGTCAGGAGGATGAAGTGCGAGCACGTTTACTTCACAAAACGCCAGTGATACATGATGGCAATTTTTCAAGCCTTCGGGCTATTTGTGAAATTCAAGGCCTGAAATGTTTCCATCACATAGTCCAGGCTTTTGTGTGAATATAATTGCATCCTCATGAGCGCTGCTTCTTCTCCTCTGCTGTCTTCAACAGGGCTCACAATCACAACTAGTAAGGAAATGGCTGTTCTGAAGTACACCACTCAATCTCACAATAAACTGACAACAATGCTCATTCCTTGAGGTTGTCCTAAACTACTATGCTATCTAACATACTTTGTTTGTACTTCCTGTATACCAATTGGTTTCCACTACATTTCTACCCAATTCTACTTCTGGCACCCTTGCTTGCTCTTCTGAAACCCCTGGACTCTAGTGCTCTCAAGACCTGGTGGAATACTGTATGTATAGCTGAGATAAAAAGATTACTCTGAAGCACAAGCTGTGATCAGGCTTTTAATGCTCCTCAGAGGTTCTGGATCATCATAATTGGAACTGTGCACACTGTATTCTGCACTAGGTTAAGCTTTGATACTTTGGCTCAAATTTATTGGACACTCATCAAAAGATCAGGAAAGTGTCCCGCACGCAGAATAAAGTGTGCACAGTACCAGTTATAAACAATGACAATAAAACAATGAACAGGCATCAATTACAGATGTATTTGTTGCCTGTTCATTGTTTTAAATATCCTGGAATAAGGATTTTTTATTTTTAAACTTCTGTTTGCAGGACACTTTCCTAATCTTTCCTGATCGTGTGGATATACTGCTGACTGGCTCGGAGACCAGTTTGTGGAGGTGCCTTCATAAAAAGAAGTTTACACAGTTCAAGGGTGCTTGCTGGATACAGACATGTGAGTTTTTTTTTAATATGCGCTCATCAACAAGGCCTAGCCAAACAGGTTACAGGGTTAATTTACAAAGGCAACTACAAGTGTGGGTGCTCTAAAAAGTACTGTACTTTGTACACCAAAACATGTTCTCGCTCTTCCATGTAGTTGCCAGTGCTTCTCTTCTTCTAATGAATGGTGTCTATTGCTGCCTGTTGACTGCTACGGAACCTACTGCAAACCCGGACGAGAAGTAGCTTTAGGGGTTTACACCCTTGTGCCCACTACTCAGTTAATCTGATGCAAATACTGCTTTGACTGTGTGCTCCAAAATTGATGCAATCCCCACTCTCAAGATTCACATCTGAAATTCCACTGTGTACACTGTAGTTGCATTTGTAAATTAACCCTCACAAGTGTAAAACCAGAACTAAAGCAATATAGAAAGAAGCAAAAGACATGAAGTGAATGAGTATCTGGGAACAGGGCCAGAACTAAGATAGGTAGAAGAGGCATGTGCCTATGGTTCAACAAAGTGGGGCACCAAGCAAATACCTCTTCTTTCCCTACTCCTGATCTGGACCTTTTTTCCTCCACCGACTCATTGTTATATTGTGTGCGCAGTGTGCTGAGGAGTGGGCAAAATGGCTGGTCAGGTTGCCTATTGCCCCTGGCTGGCTTTGCCCAAGCCTGTCTGGGAAGTAAGGAATTTTGCAGGCCCGGACTGGCAATCTGTAGGTTCTGGCAAATGTCAGAGGGGCTGCTATAAGGTGCCATAGAAAGTCAGTATTTAGGGGGCTGGTGGGGGCTGTTTGGGCCTCTGTGTTGTTTGATTCGGCCTCTATGTACCTGAAATGCCAAGGGCCTATTTTAATTCTCAGTCCGGACCTGGCTTCATGGAGCACTTTAAGGATTTTAAAGGGGACATGTCCTATCATGAAAAGCTTATCATTAGGCCAAGATATCTCTTGGGCTTTGGCAATAGAAAATGGAAGAGATACTCAAGGCAGCATGAACAACCCCTGCATTGTTGTTCAAAACCTTCACAAATTAATTCAATTAATCCATACCAGCACTGGTATTCTCCTCTAATGAGCACAAGCAGCCCCCTAAGATTGCTGTTGTGACCCCATAGTTATCTATGTGCACTAAGCACAACTTAGAAGATACAAGTTTATACATGTAGATATAAGTTTTTTCTTAGGCTGTACAAAGAGATAACACAGACTTATGCCATCGTAGATAACCCACAACATTTATGTTTTGGACTAATGCATTTATGTGCATTTGAAGTTCCTTTGATACAAGATTGTCAACCCATGAAAAGGTGTGAGTTTTCTACTGTTAACATTCAGCACCCAGCATTTACAAGTGGAGGCACATATTTATATTTCCCCGGTCACCAGATGAATGGAAATGACTTCAGCTTTGATGGCAGCCGCATACCAGGCTGCTTTAACTCTGCCTCTGGCTTCACTGGTCACCTCATGGATTCCTGCTGTGAAGTGCACATCCAACATATTTTATTGAAGAGGGTTCTGCCGCTTCTCTTTGACTTCCCTTAGGCCTGATTTACATACTAGAAGCAAAACTGAGACCCACTGCCTTCCTGTAGCTTTATTCATTAGTGTATAAAATATAAATTCATGGAAGTATCAGCAACAACAATTTGAAAGAGTTGTTGATCAGAATGCCATTTGATCTTCTGACACTGAAACACGAGAAGCATACCAGGCGAATTTCTGTGAATCAAACAATTTGCTTGAATACAGTATTTAGGCCCTTGCACTTAATCAGCCAAGGCTCATAATTGTTCCCGTTCTACTCATTGTTTATGAAATATTGTGAAAATATGTGATTATTCTAAAATGATCTCATATACAGTATAATTTTTTTTTTGTTTTCCGCAGGTCACTGCACCCACCTGCTACATACAGCAACTTCAAATATCATAAGTTAAATCAATACTTACAGTAATAACAATTTCTCACATACATGGAAAAGTCATGTTCTATATCCCTTTATAAATGGACGCATGCTATACTATATTGAAGGGCCCACAGTTTTGTGGCACATAAAGGGGTTTGTTCACTTTGCAAACACTTTTTTTTCAGTTCTTCAGTTCAAAGATTGTTCACCAGAAATAAGATTTTTTTCCAGTTGCTTTCCATCTTTTATTTTTTTACCATTTTTCCAAAATGTACCATTCCTATTTCTTGTGTTTCTGCTACAATAGAAAACAAACCCAGAACAATCCCCAAGGTCCAGGTTGCAGCTCAGTCTTCTGCTTATAACAACTACCTTTCACTTCAGGAGAAGCCCTCTGCTATACGGGTGCCATCAGGTCTTACTGTGAGAGGACCAGGGAGACAGCAGGCAAGGGGAACAAGAAGCATGTGGGACAGGCTGGGTCAATTCCAAACAGGGCAGAAGTATAGAATCAAGAGAGGAAAGTTGAGGTTGCAGGCTGAGTTCAAACACACCAAGTGATGCAGAACAAAAGCCGGATCAGAAGAGCAGTCGATACATGGCAAAGGTCAGGACAGGCAGTAAACTAGACAATGATTTTCATTTATTGCAGACTGCTATACACAACATGTTTTGGGCATTACAACACCCTTTCTCAAGTGTACGGGCATTGTAAGGCCCAAAACATGTTGTGTATAGCAGTCTGCAATAAATGAAAATCACAAGCAGTTGACCTGCATGGAAGTGCTCTCCTTTCCTATATCTACTGGCTAACAATCGGGATGGTGGTATACCCAATGTAAAGGATTGATGCATTCGTTATATATGGCAAGAGACTGTGCGCTGTTTCACTAAACAAATTTTAGCAAACTAGACAAGGTCAGGGACAGGCATTGTCAAAAACAACTTAGGAAGACTCAGAATAGCACCAAGGAACTAACACAATAGACCTACTTTTGGCAATGCACAAAAGGCATCTGCACTTTGAAATACTCAAATTTCACGCCAAGGTGTGATGACGTCACCTGTGCCACCACTCCAAAACTGGAAGCAAGCGGCACGGTCTTGACCGCTAGTATATTTGAAATGAAACTTGAATTGGAAAAACTAGGATGCATTAAATCATGATAAAAAAAACCCTGATCTTATTAAAATTGCGTTGTCCTTTGTTGAACCTTAAATGATCAGAGAGCTCCCAGAAGAAGCTCCACAGCTTTTAGCTACCACGTTTTTCGATTTGAGGTTTTGAGGTTTTTTCTTGAGAATTTGTAACTGGAGAACACAAATTCAAAAGTTATCACAATTTATAAGTAGACATAATGGCATTTTTATAGGTTTCCTTTCGCAGTGTGTTCTACGAAGTATAACAAATCTCTTATCTAAGAACCTTTACTCTCCTGAATCTGAAAGCAAATAAATGCAGCAGAACGGGTTATTTCCACCAAACACCAATAGAAGGGTGCAGAATGTTCCTCATGAAGCAGCTGTAGAAACTCTTGCTGGTTTATTAACTGTTCACTTCAGTAGAATCTGCTCAGTGAGCAGAAACCAGTTCATAAATTCAGGTGCAATTTGCATTCCTCTTGCCTGCTGCTCATTAGGGATGACCTCTCTTGTTCTGCAATTGTGCCTCCTTCATGCCCTGCTCTTGCAGACTTTAGGATTTCACTATCTATTACCCTCTACAGTCTACTGAGTTTTTTTTAACATTTTGTTTTTGAAGCTTTCAGAAAGACATTCATTTTCTTCTTAAATAGTCATAGACCTTGAATTCAGGATAAAAAAAAAACTTTCATGACGTTGAGGACTGTTGTGAATGGGTGAGGGGGAAGTGTTTGACTGGAAGGAAGAAGGGTGAATATTTTTAAACTGATAAGAAACAAGAACTTAGGATGTGAAGTTATCTTTGCTGATACGTAATACTTTGGTTCTAATTCCCTTTTTTTACGTGACACTTTTTTTTAAGGGTGCAACTGTTTTTTTATCACTCCAAATGCATTAAAGTCAAAGGGTGTATTTCTTGTAGCAGCATTTTTGTCTCTGCAACTTTTTCATCTTGACAACAATTTTGTCTTGGCAACTTTTTTATAGAGGCAAATTTTTTTGCTGCAGTTTCATGAAACATTTTGCAGATGGAGAAGTATAGGATTTTGCTAGGAATCCATGCCTGATGGAAAAAATTCACTCAACCCTAGTCAGAGCTTAAATGTGTCTGAGAAGAATGGAACTCCCCTTTGCAGATGTAACTTAACAAGAATTGTGGGGGAAAATACTGTATTTTGTGTAATAACATGTCAAATTGCATCCAAAGCTGCACTTTGACATTGCTCTTGTGTAAGAAAATTAAAATGTTTGTACAATTTAGGTTCCTCAATTAAATATGAATCACTTTTAGATGAGTTTGAAAAATGTGGCAGAATATTGTGTCTTTAATACAGAAAATATGAGACATACAGTAGGGGTATATTTATCAGAAAATGAAGTTAGAGATTACTGTCAACTAGATTGAAATTTTACATCTCTCTGTTATTTTCTATGGGATTTTAAGGCGTATTCATCAAAGGTGAACTTTCACTTTCACCTTTATAAACATTCCTTTATAAAAAAAAACTTTATAAAAATCCCATAGAAATGAATGGAGAGAGGCGGTATTCCATTCTAGTGGACTGTGGTTATCTCTACCTTCACTCCTTGATAAATATACCCCATAGATGGGGCACAAAATACGAGAAACATGTACCGTAGGTCTGCTGATGAACTTCTGATGTTTTTTTGTAACCATTTTATTTATATCCATTAAATCCCTTGAGAATTCCATAACTTGACTTGCCTTTGAGATGAGACCCTCCCCCTTGTGGAGGAACCTCTTTTCCTCCCATTTCAGTGGATGTCCTTCAGATTCAGTATAGATATTAACACAAAAACAATTGTTACATTTGTACGTTACATATAACAAAAAAGCCAGATAATTTAGTAGGCATTTAATAGGTATATTTATTGACTAAGTCAATAACTGAGGCATGATGTGGTTTACAGAATCAACAAGTCAATACACACAACAACACTAGGCAGGTGTATCTGATCATATCACATATCAACAGCTATAATAATCCTAATACTCTCTAATAGTCTGTTGAGTTGCCTCAATGCCCAACACAGAGCACAAGACAGCAAGTTGTATCTGACCCTATATCTAGAATAATCACAATTATTGAGACACATTAATCATATACAGTAAGTAGTGCCTGGATGACATTGCAGCACATTCTTCATAACTAGAGATTCAGTTTTAGATAATTAGAAGCTGAGCAGTTTTGAAATGACCTAATATGAGGCCCATTCTATCAAAAAATTGAAAATTAGAATTTTGAAATGTACTGTCTCTTTGAAAATTTGACTTTGACTATTTGCCATCTAAAACCTGCCGAATTGCTGTTTTGGCCTACAGGGGACCTCCTAGAACTAATTTGGAGTCATTTGGTGGACTCTGAAAAAATCTAAGTTTTTTTTTTTTTAAAAATCCTTGAATTGAATTTGATTCAAATTTTCAGGTACATCCAATTCACTCGAATGTTAAAAAATAATTTTTGTAAATAAATTTCAATTGGTCATTTTTTTTCTAATTTCAAGTTTATGTGAGTTTAAAATAACTCCCATAAATTGTAAATTCGCACCTTTTTAAATCTGCCCCTAAAAGTCATAATTATGAGATTAAGGTGATTTTAATAAATTGAGCTGTAAAACATCTTCTAGGCAAAAGGAGCCCCCTATAAGATATATATATTAGATCCAATTGTCAATGAATATCTGACACCCAACTGATACATAAAGAGAGAATGAAGAGAAACAGATGCTGAGATAGGGATAGTGAAGATGAACTTGATTATTTCAAAAACAGTACAGAATTTTTAATTGATTTAGAAAGTGTCTTAATTCCGTGTGCTGAAGCTTATATAAAATTTTCATTTTCGTGATGATTCCCCTTCAATGATGTGGTTGATGCCCTTGCTTGAATTTATGCCATTTGTGTATAAATTTAAGAGACACAAGTGGATTTGCACATACAGCCTTTGAGTGATTAAAACAAAGTGATTAATAGGACATTACAGAGTGCGTAGGATGGAAAAGAACATTATCTTTAATGTCATGAGCTATGGGTTCCACATATTTCATTCCGGCTACACTTGGCTACATTAAGATGAATGAAATGTATTGCCGTGGAGCTTTCCTTGCCTTGTTAAAGTGTTGATATAAAAAGCTAAACAGCTGCAGTGTTTCTATTCATTTCTACCTTCTCCGGCTTTGCCCCTCCAGCAGTTTTCTTTCCTTTTATTGGTACAATTGTAGACCATAAAACTAGCTGCAAATGGTTCTCTGGCTCACAGAACTGTAATATCACAGCATGCAACTATGGACAAATGTCTCACAGGACGATCATTCTGGCGGAAAGCGTCTGCCGACGCCACGTGACTGAATGTGCTGCAGGTATCTAATAAAGACACCATTGACACGATTTTGCTGAAATATACTACGTGGGAGCCTCCTTTTAGACCAATTTCATCTGGCAATGAGAGGCACCCAGAAGCTTTGGTATCATCTGGATGTAATGTCATGTTCAGATCTGTAGAAAACACTAGTGCTTGTATTTTAGGCACTTTATCTACCAGATCTTGCCTTTGCTAGGTGGGTGTCAGGATCCTAAACCTGATATCAACAGCATTCAGACAGGATATCATTCATAGCTGAAAATCACTACTCTCCAGGAGGGATAATTCTATGTTGTAGTGTCTTTAATGAGGAAATAAATTGAGTTTATATGATGCCCTTCTCTCCAGCCAACCAATGACCCTATGACTCCTTCATGGAATTGTTGTTTATGGCACTTTATTTCACTCTTCATGTTGAATTTCATTCTGCTTTATTGTTATTTCTTTTCAGCTTGCTTGTTGCCATTTTCATTTCAAGCTGAAAATTGTATTGACAGCAATATCTTTCTCTAAAGTGATGTTAAAGAGATACTATTATATCCCTGCAGGAGCACTATGTCACTGAAGGCCTATCAACTCCCCAAGGGATGTATTGTGAGGCTTAAACTGTTTTAGACGGCTGAAATATTCCTGTGCTACCTGGAATCACTCACCTCCCCTCCCTTATTTCTTTATTTTTCTGAATTGCTGTGATTTGGTGAATTCTTTCTTATTATAAGTCATTTAAGCCTTGAAGGCTGTTAATAACCACGTGCTTTACTGAGGTTAATGAAAATTACCAGTTTGGCTTAAGAAGATGCAACTGCCAACCCTATAAAACACTATTCATTTAAAAGAATGCATTTGCTTAATGTATTGTTATTGTGCCCTGATGGCATCACTGTGACTTTCATTACATCATGTTTATATGCAGTGATGCCATATTTTGGTATATTCTTGACTGTTTACAGTGCTCATGTAGTAGAGTTCCAGTTTTTATTTGATTTCCATTCCTGATATCCTGGGTCTTAACTTTGGTCTCTATACTGTTTACATCTCACTGCTTTCATATTCATTGGATCAATTTTTGCCTGGAACTTCTGGCTTGTCTCTTAAATTTTCTGGTCACTTCTGGCTTCTGTAATAAAAACTCACCCTGGTGGTCTATTTTGACAATCCTGACTTCTGAATCCTGACCCTTGCCTGATATTCTATAAGTTAGATATCCCAGAATGCTCAGGTAGAAAATCAAAGTCAAGATTTTGGATGAAGACTTATTTGCTTTTCCGGATATTCTTGTATCCATGACTGAGTAGATGATACACCTATGGTTTGTTATAATGTAACTTTGTTATGACTGGTTGGTCCTCCGATGGATGCTTGAACCAACAAAATCCAACAGCCACTGCTTGCAAATACACACCATAGATATCTCATCCCTAGGCGGCAAAATATACATTTAATTAGCAAATCAATAAACTATTACCACAGTTCCTGTCCATTTATCTCCCTTGCCAGGGCCTGCAGGTTTCTCCCATTCCTACAGACAAACAAGAGGACATTCATTGTCTCCTTATGCACCTGAGTGATGCACCTGTTTCATTAATCCCTGGGACTCACTCGGGAAATGTTTTATGGAACGTGTGAAGATGGAGGCATTTGATATATATGCATCATTTTATTCTTTCAGTGGCACTGACAGGAGTTGCCTCAGGCAGCAATAAAGTGCTGTTACTTTTTCTGTGAAAATATGTCCTTTTTTTGTTTTGGTTGGAAGGCTTTCTGTGCTCTCTGATTTATAGCTGGTAATTTGAAGAGTACATAGAAATATGCAAGTTGTACTACTTTCATTATACTGGGTGAACTTTTACAGTTCTTTTAAGAGTAAATGGTCGCCCTAGGATCCTCTGCTTATAGCTCCCTGGCTGCTGTTGTACTTGAACTCCCAGCATCCTTTGACAGCCACTGGCTGTAAGGTGTAAATCAGATAAATAGCCACAGTTGAGGATCCTCATGGGACTGGAAAAAAGACAATTTGTGTGAGACACAGGCACCTTGTTCTACCTAAAGGCCAATTAGGGGGATATTTAGGGTG
>CM044434.1:4269596-4291450 GCA_024363595.1 Xenopus borealis | reverse complement strand
TTATGGCAGCTGAGATTCTAGCTATCTATATAAAAGAGAATTTGTCACAAATATCTGAAACCCATTTCACTCCATCAGTTCCTTTTTTACCAGGGTGATTTGTATATGGTAAGAAAAAAAACTCTGTGGCAGTTTTAAATTATACATTGTAAAATATATATATTTTTAAAATTATTAGAAATATTAAATTATTATATTGTGAATATAAGAATATAATTAAAAAGAGACAAATATCACAAGTTATTTTTTTTGCTTGCAATACTGAGCAGTATTACATGATATGAACTAAACACATTTTTGTCATAGCAACAAGATAAAGAACAAAGTGCTGGGGTGAAAAGCTGATTCCTTTAGCAGCCCTACATGAGGCAGTGCTGCACTATGGAACTGCTTTCTGGCAGGCTGCTGTTTCTCCTACTCAATGTAACTGAATGTAACACAGCTGTTATCTGTTACCTTGCCATTGTTCTGCTGATGGGCTGCTGGGGGGAGGGGTGATATCACTACAACTTGCAGTACAGCAGTAAAGAGTGACTGAAGTTTATCAGATAGCAAGTAACATGACTGGGGGCACCTGGGAAATGGACAATATATATAGCCACATGTCAGATTTCAAAATTAAATATAAAAAAATCTGTTTGCTCTTTTGAAAAACGGATTTCAGTGCAGAAATCTACTTGAGCAGCACTATAAACAGATACATGTTTATCCAGACAGTATCCCTTGAAATACTAAATCTGTTAGGGCTCATTTGAGGTAACTTAGACCATTGGCACCATCTTAAATTGTATCCATAGATTTGTTGCTGAAAGCTGAGATTTTTTTGCATTTGTTGCTGAAACCTGTTCCATTTTTTTTTGGATTTGACACCTGAAAAAACACTAAGGGGCAGATTTACTTAGGCTCGAATTCGAGGGTTAAAAAACCCTCTAATTCGACCGTGGGAATAGCTAGGAATAGTGTGGGAAGTAAAATCCTTTGAATTCGAATATCGAATTTGAAGCATTTTACCGCAATTCGATTGGTCGAACGAAGATCGAATAGAAAATAGAAAATATTTGATCGAATACTTTTCTTCAATCATAAATAATGAAAGCCAATTTGGTAGCTTTGATCTGGTGAACTAGGCAGTTGAATAAAAATTTAAAGGGGAAGTAATTCAACAGTCGAATAGTTGAATATTCGAATAGATTCGAATAGATTCGATCAAATTTTCAAAATTCACTGGTCGAAGTGGTCTTCAAAAACATTTGAAAATTCTAATTTGAATCTTTTTGAAAATTCGATCTAACTTTGAATCCTTCATGTAATTTTAGTAAATCTGCCCCTAAATCTTCAGATTGAACAGGTCAGGATATCAATGGGACATCTGTTATTGACTTCTACATGAACTCGGCAGGTAAGAATACTGTTTTATTCAGACTTTATTCAGAACTCCATCGGGGTTTAATAAATGACAAAAAGTGGGAGTTTTATTTTCTATGAAAAAATTGTGGTTTTCACCTAGAGTTAAAAATCCGACCAGAAAAAATCAGACTTTGATAAATAATCCCCCCTTGTATCCCCCCTCCTACTCCGTATTTGCTGATAATAATAAGAAAAGCCTTCCATACAGCACTTATATTTTTATGTATTTGTTTACTGTATATACCCACTGTACAACTGTGCAAACTATTCTAATTAATTTCAATGTGATGTTGATAATAATAATCCCAAATAGTGAATGAACACTTGTAATTCTAATGACTATGTTTCTGACATTTGTTTAGAGAAGTGGGCTTCTATAGCAGAGACTTTCTAGTATAAAACCACTGTGAAAAAATCCCATTTACAGAACTGAAACTAAAAACTACAACTTGCTAAATCTTTTTTCCCAAAGTTTAATATCAGGAAGATGATTTAGTTCAGGGGTTTATAGCGTATTTCATTCCAGTTTCCACGTTAAATATAATATAAGCTTTTCGTTATATCCCAGAAGAAACTCTCCTGCTCACAAACGTATTATTTGCCGATGTGATGTTCTACACTACTGGACATAATGTCATGAACTGTATTTTATCAGGAAATAAGATATTTCAAAACCAAAAGTCCCTCATGGGGACAAAAGTCAACAAACATGCATGAGCTTCTGTGTGCTACTTTGAAACAATGCAAGATGCATTTAGTTCATCATTTTACCTTCTCTGAGTTGTATAAGTTTAAAATCATTTTCTGATAACTAGTGATTGGCAAATATATTCGCCTGGGGCGAATTCGCTGGGAATTCCTGCGATTCACTGCAGGTGTATAAATTTGCAAAACGCCAGGAAAAATTTCCCTGGTGGAAAATCACCGGCATCTCATTTTGGACACTGACGTCCATTTTTGGCAAATTTATTCGCCTGGGGCGAACTCGATGGGAATTCCCGCGATTCACCGCAGGTGTATAAATTCGCAAAACACCAGGAAAGGTTTGTCTGGTGGAAAATCACCAGCATCTCGTTTTGGACACCGGCGTCCATTTTTGGACACCAGCGTCTGTTTTTTTTATGCCCGCAATATTCAAAAAGCAGATGCATGCATACAAAACGAGAAACCAGCGACGGTTCGCGCATTTTTCGCTGTAACTAACAGTCCTTTAGGGTATAGATGCCAATGTCATAAAACAACAGTCATCAGTAGTGATGAGCGAATCTGGGGCATTTCACTTCGCCAATTTTTTTGCGAATTTCTCAGGACACCGGAATCTATACCCTAAAGGACTGTTAGTTAAATGCAGACTTTTAGTGCATTCATCTGAAAATGAACTTTGTTTATTATATTATTTTACATGCCTTTGGTAGAAAATCCTGTTGTGAATAAAGCACAAGCAAACACCTGCTTGAAGTAGTAGTGGGTGTCACTGTAGTGGGTGTCACCACCTCTTTCTTTGAAAAAAGCTATTGCCACTTCAGCCATTAGAGTGAATTCCTATAGGATTTAAACAGATCAATTACCTCGCTTATTTAGGTGGTTAAAAGGCACAAGGAGAATATTTAAACATCATTGGTGGGTAGGGCTTGTGCAGGTAAATGTATTAAGTATGCTTTGAAAATGTTAATCTTTTTCTTGCATTAAAGGATTAGTAAAAGTTTAAAACAAGTGAATGTAAAATTGATGAGGCTGCTATTCTAAGCACTTTTGTTATTTACATTCATTATTTATTTTTCTTTAATTCCAATATATTAAGGGATACATGTACTGTTAATATGAATGAATTTTGTTCCAACAGCGCCACCTGCTGGTCAGTTTCCCACCAGTCTGACCACCAAGTAGTCAAGGAAGTTGTCAGGAGAAAGAAAGAGGCTGCTCTGATGATATTCATTTGCTTTTTTTTTGTGCAAATTTTTGAAGATTTGTTAAACCTTTTTATTCAGACTTTTAACACTATGCTGTTTAAAGTTCTAATAAAAAGTACTCTCAACTGCCGAGTTCAAGAAGTCAATGGCAGGTGTTCCGTTGATATCCTGATCTGCGCTGGGTTTCATTCAATTTTTTTTCCCCCAACAAGAAATTTTCAGAAAAGAATATTGATAAATATAGGGAAAGGTCCATGTGGATCTCATTGGAGTAGTTTTCAGAAAATAGTGAAAACTTTTCGGATTTTGATAAATAACTCCCTTTATGCTTGAATGCTGATATTACATAAATCTAAAATATACACGTAGCATATGCCTTTGGGAAGTAGCTTAATACATGCTCAATAAAGCTTGAAGATATAGGTCACTAGAGATAATACCCTCTAAAGTCTTATTTTGTCCTCCATCCCTTTGTCAAATGTGGTGAATGTTATTACTGTAGCTCATTTATCTCCTTATTAATATCACCTTTAAAGGTAATGAAATGTAGCAGTCATGTGTCGTTTACCTATATTATTTCTACTGTAAATGACACAGATACATTATAAATAGACATCTTGCTGTGATCAATACACCAGTCTGTGTCCTCACATCTTCATCTGTGAATCCAGACAAGTGGTTTATCTATCACGTTTATGGTGTGTGCTTTCCTTGTAAAATTCAATATGGATACATTGCCTTTGAAGAAAAATGGAACTAATCTGCTGCTCAACCAGAGCAAGTTAGATGTTAATCATCTCAAGCATAGAGAGGGACTTTTGCAGTGTTCGGTATAAAAGATTTATAGTATCAAGTAAGTCTTTTAAAGACAGAGGAGAGAATAGTGTGGGGTCACAAGCATTTTGATTAGTGCTGAATTAGTGATCAACATTCAAATGTGAACTTTTCCTGAAATTAAAGATGACAAAGACAAATTCTAATTTGATTTTCAAAAACTAAAATGTTAAAGATTTGTTAAGCTAAAAAAACTCAAATGTAAAACTTCAACATCTGAAAGCTGCCTATTTCATGTAGAATAGGAATTGTCCCAAGACAAACGGTAAGCAAATTTTTTCAATTCAAGTTTTTATAAATGTTATTTATCCTTGAGTGTTGTTCTTATAGCTACCACTTTCTGGGATATTGGAGTATTTTCAGCAATGCAAGTGACAGGGAGCTGTTTTTGGTTGCCTTCCCATTGTTCTGCTGATGGGCTTCTGGGGGAGACTTGAAGTGACTGAGGTTTATCAGAGCAAAAGTCACATGGCTGAAGGTAACTGGGAAACAAACAACAGGTCTATTTCCATGTAAGATTTCAAAATTAAATATTCAAAAAAATCTGCTTGCAAGATTCTTCTGAAAGAGCACTATTAACTGATGTATGTTATACAAAAAAAGTTTGCCCATTACAGTATCAGTTTAAATTGTTTTGAACGTTCAAGCTTGTGCACCCATTTAAAAAAAAAAAAAAAAAATAACAGAATAAGAATTAGTTCCAGGTTTTATTTAGTCAATTTTTATGTTTGAGTTTTTCATAAATATGCACATATTCTAGTTTGTTCATTTTTTAGGTTTATTCGAGTTAAAAAAACCTTCTAATTCACAAATTCATGATTATAAATGAGAAAATGAAAAACTAATCCAGCTCAAACCTACGGCGGACATGTAGAAGTTAATGGTAGATGTCCCTTTTACAAATAAAAGATCATGATCTGCTCTGGCTTTCCGGGGAATACTCTTTCAAATGCAAAGAATTGTACCATTTGAATTTTTTTCCTGTCCAAGATTTTATCCAGTAAATACGGTGAAAATGTGGGAGTTTGATCGAAGTGGTTTTAAGAAAATAGTCAGACATTTTCAGATTTTATTAAATAACCCCCTTAATATTTAACCAATTAGATCAGCATTGAGAATATTAGATTTTAAACAATTTTTAGAAAGCCAAGTTTAGTTGTATAAGAGAAAATTTAATACTAGCTGTGTGTGTAGCAGAAAACTACACTTTTAGTGCTCCTAATTACTGGAGACTGCACTAAAACATAGGAAGATAAGAGAAGATAATCATATGCAATTGTTGTGTAAACAAATCTTAACGTTGCAGGGTTGTAAAAATAGAACAGACCACAGACTACAAGATTTTCCAGGACAATACTAATTTAAAAGATCATGAATGGAAATTGAATATAATAAATACACCCACATATACCCCAGAAATAGTGCACATTGGAAATCATGTCATTGAAATGGAAGGGAATCAATTCTTTCAACATACATGTTGTTTACTAAAATGGATGCTAATTTGCATTTGCTTTTGTGTATCTCCTGCAATTTGCACTTTAAACACTTTTTATTAAAATTCAATGATGTATTTTTCCATAATTCAAAAAAATCACAAAGAAAAAACGTGGTCCCAATTTTTTCAAGTTTTACAAAAATATTTGAAAAATAGAATGAAAAATAAACAGCTAAAACATGTATATAAGTCAATGAGAGGTGTGTTTTCAAATTCTAAGTTTTTTTTAGAATTTGTTAAGCAGTTGAATGTGTATAAATGAATGGAACAAATGAATTTTCGTTGCCACCCAATTTATTTTCCAAAAAATAACTAGACTGTGTTTTTCCAAAGTTTTTCCATAAATATACTAGCGATGTAAAGTTACATTTGGATTGTGAAAAAAATGTTTAAAATATAATTATTTGGAGACAAAAAAAGTGATCTCTCATTTTTTGTTTACATTTTCCAAACTCAAATTTTTTTGAGATGTATCAATTGAAAAATGAAAAGTTGAATTAAAATTTTTTATGATGAATGGAATGTGATTTTTATTGCCACTCAGTTGTAAGATTTGTTGTATAAAAAATGTGCTATTTATATTTATTTATAAATATATATATTTATTATGCACATTGCGTTACATTTTTTAAACCCCTACTGTAATACATTTATATAATATACAAAAGGCATGAATATATTGTCAATTATTTTCTTGTAAACAATGAATAGTGACATCAGTTATAAATGGTGAGTAGTGATGTCAGTTCTGTCACATGACTCTCTAAAACCTGTGTATTATAATAAAGTACCACATGTTGCAAAATATGAGGCTATTAAAATTTACCTAGGAGTTCCATGACCTGTATAAAAGCACTCAGCTTTTTTATATGGTCATGGAAAGCCTCGGCAACTAGTGATGGGCGAAACGGGCGCGTTTCGCTTAGCCGAAAGAATTGGCGAAAAATTCGCGAAACCAGTCACGCGTCTTTGACGCGCGTCGAGTCAAACGCGGAGCGTCGTGCCGTTTCCGACGCGTCGCGTCACTTTTGGCGCGCGTCGCGTCGTTTTCAACAGTTTTTGGCGGCAAATTTTTGCCCGCGAATTTTTCCTGCCGTTTCGTGAATTTATTCGCCAGCGGCGAATCGCGGGAATTCGCCGCGAATTCGCCCCTGGCGAATAAATTCGCCCATCACTATCGGTAACTTATAATATCCTTTTAATTTACAAGACAGGTTACTTTATTTACTATATAAATTACACTGGGTTGCATGCAGCAATTACTGTATATGTTTCTCCTTGTGTTTTATTATGTTGTTTATAGCAGCTGGTCAGCTCCAGAACTTGAGTTTTTTTTAGTCTTGCACTATAGTAGTTGGTTTTTTATATACATGTTCCATACCTGTACTAATGCCTCATTTTTTACAATAAATAGTTTTAAATACAAAATCAGGTGCTGCCATTTTTTTCTGGAGAAAATTAGAAAACATTTTTGTTTTCAGAAATTTGTTGACAACACTTCTACATTAGAACTTGCATATATGTTACAATTGAGCCCTAGAAAGTGAGCAGAACAATTTATTTTTTAGATCTAAAAGTTTTGAACTTTAGATTTCACTCTTTCAGTGCCTGTCTATCCATCAATCCACTCAACCATCTCCACGTTCCACACAACAGAAGATCCTGTCATTCTTTTCAGCATTCAAGAAAGTGTGCAGAAAATAACATATGTCATTTGTCTCTATTAATCTACTTCAATATCTTGACTTCCATGTGTGTTCTGAAAGTAAAGTACTTTACATTCTCCCAGGACTGGAATATTAACAAGCTCTGCTAATGATATGGAAATCATTCCCTAATCATGGTTTACCTGCTCACCAATTCTCAGCTTTCAACATTGTTTTAACACGTGACCAGTGAACCAAAGTTAGACCTCTGACCAGACCCATAGCACATAACACACAAGGTATTTCGAGTTTTTTTTAACATGGTCATTGTGGAGCTCTGTGGCTTCATTTACTTTGAATTGGATAAAAGTGAGACAGACCAGGAGAATACCAGGACATGTTTATAGACACATGTGATATCTATTGTCTTCAAGGCAATAGAATCTTGTTTTCATCCCATTTGAATTGAGTTGGTGCCCTTTGATGAAAGGGAGATGATTAAAGTTGTCTTCTTCAGTAGGCATCTCCCAAGCTAAGGTGTCTGGATGTGCATATGATTCTCCTATGTGTGAGTCTTTAATTATTTAACTTAATTTAAAAAGAGCAATCCAGAAACAAGTGTTCCATAACCAGAGCACTTACATTTGCTTTTAATAACTGGTCAATAACTGGTTTTATAACTATTGAAATGTTACAAAATTGCAACAGTTCAGAATCTGCATTTTAATTAGTGAGCTGCCAGACTGAAACACCAGAGACACCAACATTCAACTTTAAACTTAGATTTTGGAAAAACAGTAAAAAATAAATAATGGAAAGTAATTGAAAAAAGCCTTTATTTCTGGGGAACAACTTAAATGAAAAAAGTGTTTGGAAGGTGAACAACCCCTGTAAGCACAACCGTCCACATTATACTTTCCATTATCATACAGTACATATATTAAGGCAAAGGTTGGGAGCTATGCCTCTAGTTAGGTAGTTCAGCATATGAGTAGTGATGGGCAAATTTGCGGCGAATTCCCGCGATTCGCCGCTGGTGAATAAATTCGCGAAACACCAGCGAAATTTCGCCTGGCGAAAATTAGCCGAAAAAAGAGTTGCGACGCACGCCGAAAACGATGCGACGCAACGAAAACGACGCAACGCACGTCGAAAACGACGTAACGCATTGAAGTTGACACGTCGCGCGTCAAAAGTGTCGCCCATCACTACATATGAGCCCTCTTTTTAACTTTCAGTTTGGTGTCCCCTGAAAAATATATTGTGCAGGACTATAACTGCAATGTCTTGGGAATGTTGCATATTGTGTCCCCCCAATTTAAAGGTGGAAGTTGGATGGTTCAATAAATAAAAGTGTTAATGTGCTGCTTTGAATAAGATTTTATCCAGAAGTTGCTTTGGGAGACATCAGGAACATCTATGCCTTTGTTTTCAGACATATTGCTCAACCGCTGTACTGTGATCTCATTTTACTAATTGCTGTGCATATCCAGCTAGATAATGAATCATTCTGCATTTGGCCTTTATGCATTTATGTTTTTAAGGAGTAAGGGAAAAGGCTAGTTTTTATGGCTTGTTTTGCTGGTACAAGTGGCTTGGCAGACATGTGTATTCTCTGGTGCCTGCGTTGGTTGTTTGATAGGTTTGTTTTCTTGTAATCCTTCCAGATTTCTTGGTTTAAGCACAGGTATCAGTACATCCCTTGTTTTTATCTACAGCACACAATGTTCAATGTTTTTTGGGATCAGTAAATCAGCTTAAAGTCCAAAGTGGGAGTGTAGAATTAGCAGTGTCGAACTGAGACACGAGGTGCCCACTCTCAGTATTATTATTCTTCCTCTCCTTACTCAACTTCTATTATTCTATTCTTGTTTCTTTACATACTTTAATCTATAAATGCATCTATTTAGCCTCTTTGTTCTTATACAAATAGGGAATGGCCATGAAATAAGCTTGTGCACACCGGGAGTTTTCCTGATTTTTCCTGCCATTCCAACACTGAGCATTAGTATAGCAGCTTTATAAGGATTTTACTTTTATGGGTAATGCATGATACTCCAGGGATTCCAGCATGTTTCTAGAAACAAAAAAAGCAATATTATTTCTTAAAAATGCATTGTTACTCGTTGCCAAGAGTAGCAAGAAATCAGAACACAGAGAGAATAATACAACATCCAAAAAAATTACAATAATTTTTACTTGGATTCTGGCATATCCAGACAGCAATGCAAAGACATAGCAATAGGGGAGCCATCCCCTATGGGTGATAGAGGGCATGGTAAGTCCATTAACCCTATTAAATATGGGTTTAATTTTATTTCATTGTTCAGGCAAATCTTTTGCAAGTGATTCTGCATTTGGGAATCCAAAATATATGGAGCTGACATGATTTGAGCTTTCTTTATTGAACTTAATATGATTCTACCTGATGTACAGATAAGGCCTACTCCATGACTATTGTCTTAATACTGTAGGTTTAATTAAAGCTGAAGAGTATTTTAACCAACAACAAAATAAGTTAATTTGCTTAAATACAAATAAAAAACAAAATGGGGGTTCTGTTAAATTAAAGTACCTTAGAAACAGAAGATTGGTTGGAGAGTTTCTGACCTCCAGTTGTGATTCCATGTCAGTGTGACTACCTTTATAAATAGCCCTGGCTTGAAGGGTTTCAGTCTGTTCTTAAAACCCTAGATCAGTGTGATGTTTTGTTTTGCTAGAATTTAATCTCAAGGACAGAAGAATGTCCCACATTAGGATGCTAGAAACTGAAGGAATGGCTGGTTCTAATGAGTTCCTCTTCATAAATATGATTCATATTTCTCGGTTTACATGGAAGCATCTGACTTTTTTTTTCTTCACACCTCTTTTAACATATTCCAATGTAAGCAGAGTCTATAATTCAGGGATATTTTATGAGAGTCATCCATCTATAGCATAAGAACAGAATGAATGAAAACAATTGACAGGCCATTAAATCATGTCATGTTCTAAATTCAGAAAGTTTGTAGAGGGAAAAAGCAAAGGTGGGCCAGAATTGTGTCTTGATGACATTTGCTGTTCTGTGGCTTGTGGGACAGAAACATCTTTAACAATCTCCCTTTATGAAATCCATTTCCAATTAAAATTTATTGTTTGCTTGAATTTATTTTAATACTTTGGGTTTGCGTAAATGCTGACATTTTGGAATAAAATAAAATGCCCACAATTTATCATGTAAAGACAGATGTTTGTAATGCTTTCACTGGAATCCTTTTAATTTATCAGTGATGGAGCAATGGCACATCTATTTCTCTGGTCATTTGCTCAATTGCATTTCTATCAGTCATTGTGCAAGATGGTTCTGTATGAATTCCTTTAGAAATACTCATGGCTGAGGCTGTGTATTGGAAATTTGCTGAGAATTAAATTTGCTTTCATTAGGCTAAATTGTTATTTGGGTTTACTAATTATTACATTTTCTGAAAGTCAATGCCAGAAATAAAAATATTAAACGAAATCAACCAAGTTTTTCCTTGATCCATACATCTGATTGCTTAGATTCACTGAAAAAGAAACAAAATTCACAAAAAAATCTGTTCATTAGTTTAAAAAATTGTCGTTTAAAAAGTCAGATCTTTTTTTAAAATAGCTTGAATTCTGAAAATACTCCTCCCACTGACATTTATAGAAAATCGACAGGTTTTAGCTGCTGAATTTCCTTGCACTTTTGAGATCTATATCAGGAGAAAAATGAGAGGCCCATTTATTAAAGGTCAAATCTTAGTGATATTAGATGTTTTTGAAACCACAAAATAAACAAATTTTTCATGAATTCCATGAAAATCATTAAAATATGCATATATAAAAAATACTAAAAAAAGAATTCAGAGATTCAGTATCGCAAAAAATAAGAAAACCTCTATAAACTCAAGTTTTTCAGACAATTACTAGCAAAATGAAATATGAAATGAGTATATTGACCCTTTAGGACAATGTCACAAGGGGCATTTTTACATTACATTTTTAAAAAATGCACCGACAAGCTTAAATACACTGGTGAAACCACTTGATAATGTGTGTTTTTCAGCCTGTAGTTTTCTTTTTGCAACATGCATTTATGTTTTCTCTTGTTCTCCACAATTCTGCTTGGAATAATTGTTTTAATTTGTTGTCACCAGCAAACAAAGCCAAAATTCAACTATATACCCAATCCAAACCTGCGGATCCCATAAAGCTTTCCTTTTTGTGATTGGTGTTTCTGCTAAAAAATGCTAATCTTGTAGTGGATGTTGGTTCACAAATGCCCAGTGGGAATAGCTATAGGGGTTATTCCATTTACACATTTTACCATTCATTTTTTAAAATGCAAAGTAACCTCCCCCTTTGCCCTTAGAGTCTAGAAAACTTGAATTCGAAAATATTTTAGATCCTCCTTTTTGCTACATTAAAATACAGAAAATAAGCGTGATCTTGAATTTAAATAAATAAGTCCCTCAGTTTTTCAATGAAAGAGGAATATGCAATATGTTAAAGCAATAATAGATCATTCCTCTTGGTTTGTAACTAGCATTCTGTAGTGTATTCATTCGTTTAAAAGATCATATTTTCTTTGGAAACTGTTTTGTATGTCTAATGTACAGTATCTAAAATCACGATGGAACTATCCTCAAATTCCCTTTATTCCCATTTTGAAGAACGATGTCTTGCGAGTGGGAGGATGGAATGACAGCTAAAAAGCTTTCAGCTGTAAGAACTTATTCATTTGTGGGGCTATGCATTTCAATATGCAGTATGGAGAGTAGTTTGTTTAACCCCTCAATGCAAAGATCTGTAGTGCTTAGCCACACTACAATTGTTTCTAGAGAAGGGCCAATATTAAATATTTCAAATATATTACTCTTCAATCTAAATACAGAAAGCTGTTTCCTGCTGACACAGAGCTTTATCTGCATAAAGCAACCTAAGGAGGTGGTTCATCTTTAAGTTAGCTTTTAGTATATTAAAGAATGGCCAATAATAAGCAACTTTTCAACTGATCCTCATTTTTTTTATAGTTATTTAAATGATTTACCTTCTTCTTCTAACTCTTTCCAGCTATCAAATTGGGGGAAACTGACACTATCTAAAACAAATGCTATGTAAGGCTACAGATTATGTTACATGTGTTATTGCTAATTTTATTACAAATCTTTATATTCAGGCCTCTCCTATTCATATTCCAGTCTGTTATTCATATAAGTGCATGGCTGCTATTCAGAGCTGCTGAATAAAAAACTAAACTCAAAAATAAAAAATAAAAATTTAAATCAATTGCAAATTTTCTCAGGATTTCACTTTCTACATCATACTAACAGTAAACTCAAAGGTGTACAACCCCTTTAAGTCTTTAACTTAAATAGTTTACTCTCCAGTTCCTCTCGTGTAGAAATTTTTTTCTCCAGACATGGTTCAGCAATTAAAAAAACTGACATGAAATATTTTGCCGTGACAAATAATTGGCCAATACAAATTTGTCACAGAGACAAAAAAAAGTCACCATAAGAATAAAAAGCACCCATTTGACTTTAATGCATTTGGATTAAAAAGTTTGTAATTTGTTTGTAATTAGGCAACTGTTAAGGAACAATATTGTGATTTGAGCATTGCAACTAATTTTACGAAATTCACGTGAAATGATCGAAGTTCGATCGAATTCGATCGAATAACGATCGTATGAATTTTTCATGAAACCGGATATGCAAATTTGGCCTCTTCGATTCACGAATATCGAATAGATTGAATGATCGGATATTCGATAATTCGATCATTCGATGATCGAAGAAATCAAAATTTTTTAATTATTCGACTGCCTACTTTGCCAGATTGAACCTACCGAAATGTAATAGAAGCCTATGGGAAGCACCCCATAGGCTTGTGAGGCTAAGTCCAGCTCAAAAACATTCGTACGATCGGAGCGTTCGTTCGTACAAATTTTTGGGACGCTTGAAGGAAATTTCACGATTTTTCCGTGAAATCGAACGATCGGTATCCGATCGTATGAATTCATCGAGAAATCGGATATTGAGCAAAATGATAGCTCGATAAGCATTCAATGGTCAAATACTTGAATTGCGAATTTGGTCGAGCTATTTTCTGGGAATAATAGTAAATTTGCCCCTAAATGTTGATTTCTGCCATTTTGAAAAACATATATGAATGTTCTGACAAGAGTACTTCCCCACAAACAGTTTCAGGATTTATGTGAAATTGAATCCTCAAAACAATGTCCATGAAATCAATGCTTCAATGCTGTGGACTCTACATAGTAACCTGGGGTCAGTAGTCCTGTAAGTGAACATTTAGCCCTGTAAGGTGAACAACTTTTAGCCCTGTAAGGTGAACATTATCAAAAAATATTCCCCCACCTGCTGGTAGGCCAGGGCTGTCTAGCTACTGTAAATTAAAAACTATGGAATTCAGCCTAAAACCAATCACTACTTTGCTGCTAAGTCCATAAAACACTAAATCAAAATTTCCCAGACAGTCTGAAACACATTGGCAGAACATCAGAGGCAAATATGTGGTCTAAAACATGCAACAGTCTTCTAAAACCAAATGAGGTACAGTGTATGACTAGAATGATCTTTCTATTGATTCTTCCTTTGGTCCCTCTTTTTGGGACAACTGTCTACCTCTGGTATCCATTTGCTATCCCAAAAGATATATGACTAAAGAGACTTTTCTGTAGGTTCTTAGTTTGAACTGACCCCTCTTGTTTTAGATCAGTGTCTACCTCTTGTATCCTGAATGCCACCCAAATGATTTATGACTGGAATAACCCTTCTACAGGTTCTTTATTTGGTTTTGTCCCTTCTATGTATTTGGAACAAGTGTCCATCTCTGATATCCAGTGTCCAATGATGGAAAACTAGAACGATCATTCTGTAGATTCCTTTGCTGGCTTTGTGCCATCTGTTTGGGGCAGATGTCCATCTCTGGTATCCAGTGCCCATACCAAATGTAGCATGACTAAAGCAACCTTTCTATTGGTTCTTCCTTTGACAAGTGTCCATCTCTAGTATCCAGCATTTATCACAAAGAAGTATGACTAGAATTACTCTTCTATAAGTTATTTCTTTTGTCATGTTCATCTTTGGTGTGCAGTGTCCATTCCAAATTAGGTATGATTATTATGACCTTTCTGGAGCTTTTTATTTGTATCCATCACTGCCAATCACTGTCCATCCCTGATTTTTAATAGTAGCAGAGCTGGTTCCCTAACAATAGGAGAAAGAGATTGAAAGGGAAGGGAACCACATGCTAATGTATACATACATTCAACCCATCTTTAATTATAGCTTTATTCGTTTTTGTTCTGCAACAATTCTCTTCCTGGTAAATAAATACTGTGGGGTACTCAATTTAATGTATGAAAGGTATCTTGAATATAGCCATAACATGCAACAAACAGCTTAATAGTAATGGGCACTGCCACCATTAGAAAAATAAAGGATTCTAAATTATATCAGCTATACTGAACTGCACAATTATGGCCATCTGGACATGACTCCATGGAAACTAGGTTTGGGCCCAAAAATTAAATGTTGTGCCCCTGATCATGCTGACATTTGCTGAAACTATTTTTTTTGTGGACTAAGAATACTCTAGGTAAACTGCAAAGAAATATATTGAGTTACTGAGGAACTACTTGACCCAGAGAAGAGCGTACAGCTTTCAAAGACCATTCGGAAAAGCATTTTTGCCATTTTTCTTAAAAGTATTGTACATCCTAACCAATGCACAGGTTTAAATACTGAAGCCATAATTATTCAATAAATTATTTCTATTTATTAATAAAACAAGGATATTGTTATAAATACCTGCAGGTTCCAAAATGTTCCAAAGAAATTGACACGCTTCCTTCTAGTTATAGTGAAATTCTACTGAGAAACATAGAGCAGAATACTTTATAATATGGCAGAAAAAGTTATTTAGTCCTTCTGAGACTGCACTAGGGATTGAACTAGATACTGAGAATATATGACATGCTATATGGAATTTTACTGTAAGTAGTTGATTTCACCATAATAAATAATAGAGTTGGAATGGATGGTATTGTGTTATTGCTCCATATTATGGACTGTATGTTTTCCTCTCCAGGAGAGAACAGAACATTGCTGGATGCACCTCAAGAGTTTTTGAGCATGGCAGGCTGTACATAATAGTTCTGACTCACTAAAGTTTGTTTATAGTGAATTGGTTGCCATTCTAGTAAATACCAGCCCCAAGGGGAGATAGAAATGCAGAAGGCATGAAATAAGTGGCACCAAGTCACCGTGGCAGCTTCTAGGGCTATGGGTTTTGTCATTAAACTAATAAAAGGGGTTTTCTTGTAACACAGTAGTCTTTTTGAATCTAAATAACCATGCAAATTAAAAAATACTACTATTCCTTAAATTTAACCATTCAGTCTACACATAATCATAAAGAAAACCTGTAGATCGCAAGGCCTCCTCTAAATTACAGGTAAAACTATGGGTTATGGTTAAAAACATTAAAAAATAATAGTTTAAAAAAATTGGAACCTATTTTACTTTTTTCTGTAGTTATAACAATTTGTAACTATGAGAAGTGAGCAGAGAATGTGGAAGTTTAGTAATAACTGGTATTAATGCAAATGTCTTGTCTCAAAAAATTCTGCTGGATGTGGTGGTTTCAGATTTAATATCACTGTGACCTCACTGATTTTTTCAGTGCGGTCCTTTACAATTTTGCGTTTGTTCTGTGCTTATATCTGTGAACTGTTGTCTACTTGAGTAAATCAAGAGAACAAACACATTACTGGCTTCCAGGTAAATAGTGTCATGAACGAGGTCAAGGCTAATGTGACTGAGAGATAACTAAATCCTCCTGAATTGTGAGCCTTTCAGAGAAGGTGCCAGGGTAAATGATAGTTCTTTGGTGCAAGGGTTCCAAATATTGCACTTCTGTTATGAAAAAATAAATAACACCCCACTGCCCCCAATTAAATGACAGCTTGTTTATTACTCAACAGAAGAATATCAGACAACATGATGAATAGAGAGCAGCAATATTAGTTTTTACAGGAAAATGAATCACAGGAAGGCTTTTGGAATGTGCAGAACCTGAATGGTTCTTTTAGCCACTTGAACTTCAATAGTTCTTCAGTAGTGATGGGCGAATTTATTCGCCAGGGGCGAAATCGCGGCGAATTCCCGCGATTCGCGAAACGGCAGCAAAAATTTGTCGCCGAAAAAATTCAGCTAAAAAACGAGTCGCACGTCGTTTTTGACGCGACGCGTCGAAAACGACGCGACGCGCGTCGGAAACGCTCCGTTTTTGACGCGCAACTCGTTTCGCAAATTTTTCGCCAATTCGCTAATTTTTCTGGAAATTCGCGAATTTTTCGGCGAAGCGAAACGCGGGAGTTTCGCCCATCACTATTCTTCAGTACATTGATCTGTATGTTGAGTCTTCTTTAGTATACATGGTCCAATGACAGAGCAGAATGTAGACATATGAAGATAAATGCCACATTTGTGATTGTAAAGTTCTTTTTGAAAGAAAGGGAAAAATAAGACAGCATAATGTTTTCATTCTAGAGGAGGTGCCCAGCATTATCCATCCTTCATGGTTAAAGATCAACTCTAGGAGAGAAGGAACAGTGATTCAGAAGAGAAGGAACAGTGATATACAGTAAGAGGATGTTTTAGATACATGGGAAATCAGTATTAGGGACCTTTATGGAGTAATCGTGGGGGGTGCAGGAGCTGCAAGACCATATGAGCTCTGGAAGCTAAAGCAGCTTATGGGTACAAGGAATAAATAATTTCAGCATAGAGGAAGCCATATTGCAATGCACACAACTTGACACACACACCTTGATGCAGATCAGCAATATGTCTGTGATGGTTATCATTCATTTAGGTCATGGTATATCTATAGTAATAAGTCAAATCAGCTGTACTTGCTGTATTTTCCTTTGCCATGAAGATGCTTCAGTAGTCACCCGCCCATCTTTCTTAATTCACAATGACATGGACAAAAATATTTGTGGTTATATACCCCGGATTCTTACTCCAATCAGCATAATTTGTTTAGAAAAACTAGAATGGGGTCAGAGAGCTCATTGAGGTAAAGAGTTGATTGAATTAGTTATGATATTATTATACTGCTGAGGGAGAGGTGCTAAAAATGCACTTGGTATGTAGATGTCACAGCCTCACGGCCCAGTTAGCAGAGAGGTCCAGACCAAGGAGGAATTCCAATTCATGGTAGCCATTCATGGTTTTTGGCACAATTACATCATGTGCATGTAGGGAGCAATGACTGTTAGGGAAAGACAAAGATGGGGCTGTTTATTTTGCCTTCATATAAGGAACCCCATACAATGTATACCGACAGATGCAAATTTCATGGACAAATTGTGTGAGATGCAAAAAACAGGCATAAATGGTAAATTCTTTTGCCAACAAGCCATCTTGTTACCTCCCCTTTTGCTGGTCGTAGATTTTTCACAAATGCACAGCAACTCATTTCTCTTAATAAAGCACACAGTTTCAAAGTTTCATCCGTTGGTCTATGTGGCAGAATACTACAGTGATGGGACATCTGTAGTAATGCAAAAGGAAAGTGAAGATGTAAAGTACAAGATTCTCCTTCTTCTGTGAGTGCTACTTAAGGCTTTTACACTACTTTAACAAATTATTATACAAATGTAACAAAGCAGCATTGATTAGTGATGGGCGAATTTATTCGTCAGGGACGAATTCCCGCGATTCGACACTGGCGAACAAATTTGCTAAACGCAAGTGAAAATTTGCCTGGCGAAAATTTGCTGAAAAAAACGAGTCGCGAAACGGGGTAGATTCGCCCATCACTAGCATTGATTTTTATATTTAGCTTTATTTCATTAAAAATACCCTTTAAATGCAATTTCATAAACAAATTTAATGTATGCTAATTGCCATTGATTTGTTGTTAAAAAGGCAATAGCTCTGTCATAGGAGATAGCGGGTAGTGCGGCATAATAAAATGGGGCACGTCCATAAAACAGACATGGATTTGTCATATGGAACAGATGGTTAATAAGAATAGAAAGAAGCAAACAAAGCAATGGGTTTTTCTACGGTGAACTGGAGAATCCCCACTGTTTGTCATAAAACAAAGAGAAATGAGGATTGCTTTAATGTGAATTTCATTGTCTTAAACTTCACTCATCTGCATTTCATTATAAATCTAACAAACATCAGTGAAACAGAAGTAGGAGATAAAGGGCAAACATTTTCAAATCCTCTTAAAAACTGCTCCATACAGTATAGCCAAGAGTATTTTGGAGAGAAATTTAGAAAAGGATTATATAGAAGTAATATTTAAACATATTAGAGTAGGGGACCAGAGAAATCATTCATCTAGCTGGAAAGCCTTACGATTGGCTGGGCACCCCAGTGCATCCTTGAGAGAGAGGGTGTGCCTGACTTTGGAGCCAAATGTACAGGGTCTCAAACAGAGCTGAACAGGGCCAGCACCAGCTAGTGTGAGACAGTCAAGTGCAGAGAAGCTGATGTATCTGTAGAAGTACAAAGATAGCCTATCCTATTCCCTGCCAAGCTGCTACAGGCTCAAGAGGTGAAAGGAGCCACTGGTGACATTGATCTTGCTGCAGAGCTGCCTGTAATCTCCAGTGTGACAGCCTCTGAGATTCCCCTGGTAAGTGAGCCACCCAAGGGAGGATACTGGCAAGGATACAAATGTGGGGGCCCTGTGTAAGGACAGGTCGTGTGCATTTACTCGCTACTGTATGCTGGAGGAGCTGCTGACTTCCAAAAAGAGAGGTACTTTTGGGAAAGGTAGGGCTACCTGGGGTATAAGAGCTCTTGGGAAGGGACATTCCATTTGATCTGAACTGTGTGGTTAGTAATCCCTTCCAGAGGATTGGTACTTTAATAATAAAAAGGACTGTCAGGTACCCAATAATGAGTTAGGTAGATCCCACATGTCGCCAGTGCACGTGTGTATTAGATTACTTAAGTTCTTTTACTTCTGTTTATATAAAGTTTATATTTGTTCCCTTTGCAAACTGTGTGTGTGTTTTATTTTTCCTAGTGGAACCCCCCTGAGGTGTGTTCCTCAGTTCCCTAGGTGGAGGCACTGCATTGTAAATCCCAGTTTCCAGTACTTTAGGTATGCAAAAGTGACTCAGGCCCTGGCTTGCCATGGGTTAATTGCTGTTTAAAGAGACAGTAACCAAAATAGGGTTATATAAGTATAATTTCAGTGGTTATGGGTAGGGACACAAACACAAAACAGTGGTGATTCCAGTAGATGTAGATAAATCAGTTCCTTTTGGATCTGAATTATAATAAGCCAAGATCATATGAACTAATTTGTCCATGTATTATATGGAAGATCAATACCATGGCTGTGCTGTTTGAATTTAGTTGGGTTCTAAATGATACATAGATCAAAGAAACCACATAAAAATGAATCATTAAATTCAGTCACTTAAACTTTAGAGGGAGATTGGAAATATTAACACAAACTAATTGCATTTTTCTGAGAATGTACAGTGAGGGGTTTATGATCCTGTGCCAACAACTTAGATTTGAACCATAATGAAGTAAACCATTAAAATAAGTGAATGTAAAATTGATGAGGGTGCTATTCTAAGAATATTACATTCATTATTTATGGTGTTTTTATTACAATATAGTAGGGATACATGTACTATTAATATGTATTAATTTTGTTAGAATAGCTCCGCCTGAAGGTCAGTTTTTGACCATTCTGACTACCAAGTAGAAAAAGAAGTTGTCAGGAGACAGGAAGAGTCTTTATTAAAAAAAAATTTAAAACCTTTCCTAAGCCCTTGCCCAAGGGGATTTTGAAAAAAAAAACATGTTTTTCAGGTAGGAGATCTGGAGGCTCTATCTGTACTGTAGTGTAAGGTATACACAGAAGGAAATAGTAAAAATAACAGAGTCCCCAGAAACAACAGACAAATATTTATTTTACAAGATAAATAACCCTATAATGAATGACAGGTGATTGGTCGGCACAACACAATGAAAGACTGAGCACCTATGGATAGTCTGGCTACATAAATAACATTATAAATGAGATCTATTGCAAGTTGAGAAATGAGAAATTGCCATTGTTTTTGGCTTGATTACTTCCTCATTTTCTCCTGTGTTTTGAAAAATAGGATGAAAATGCAAACGAGGAATAAAATATGAAGGAGGGGAAAATAAACAAGTCAGCATTTGCTAAACCCGAGTCGGCCTGTTTATGTGCTGATCATGAACATCTCTGTGAAATAAGAGTTTAACAAGGGTATAAGTGATTATATGTCAATTATTGCTCAATGTATTTTCTGCAGTTCAACCTCCCTATGATTGTTATTGCAGCGTTCCCTGTTTGATGGCATCGCTACTTTGCTAATCAGGGACTGAGAAACTCCTCCAGCTCAGGTGAATCTATCTCTGATAGCAATCTGTGGAATAAGCTAGATCTTTCCATACAGTATATGAATAGCTGGGGAGATACAGACATAGAAGGCAATTCATCACCTCCTCTCGACTCCCACCTCTGCCGCTGTCCAATTCTTATTAACTTAACGCAGATGGATCCCAGCTATTAGTGTTCAATCTTTGCACAAACCCCCTTTCTTCATTACGTAAATGTTTCCTCGCTAATGCAGCTTTCAAATTCTGATTACTGAGTCTGCAGAATAAGTTTGATGTGTAAACTATCTGGGGAAAACACCAACAAAGCCTTGGAAATGAAAGGAACATATCCTTGACTTTGTTGCTGTAGATCACATTGCAAAATGGTTTAATTTAAGTTAAGTTTAATTTTATATAGTGTCCACATATAAATGAACTATTCACATCAGTTTAGTGGAGCCTGCAATCAAATTTCCTACCAAATGCAATTCAATAAGCATTAGGATGACTTTCTTTGGAGAACGTCAGGAGGGAACCACCCAATCAAAACCAGGCTCAGATTATCAGGTTAGTGAGGCAGTCTTTATACAAATGTAGGTAGCCCTACTGTATGTAGCTAAGTAACCCACCAGATGATAGAAGAGGCCCAGGTGCAGCACCCTGATCCTTCAGCAAAGGGAGCAGTTCAAAACCAGAAAATATAAAATATAAAAAACAAATCAGAGACCACAGTTGCTAAACATTTTTCAGAATGTACCTCAGGAAACAGACTTTTTTTTATGATACAAGGAATCAAAGGTTGGTACAGGATCAAAGAGGAGGAGACAAGGTTTAAGATTCTGCTCCATTTGGAAATAAAATGGATATTCATGTTGGCTACTAGATTTCCTAATGGATTAAACAATGGGTATGATGTATCCTGCTATTTCTAAATAGTTAAATTCCATGTACATTCTTGGTTGTTTTGAACTGACTTCAGGCAATATGGCACCTACTGTATGATTTCACTACGGGTGTGGTTTTAGACTCAAAATAATTTATTGTTCATCTGTTGGATGCTGATTTGTTTATTGGGAAATTGAAAGTGTTATATGATTGGTGTACTACTGTTTAAATATCTTGTTTGGAATAG
>CM044434.1:4236090-4246972 GCA_024363595.1 Xenopus borealis | reverse complement strand
GAACTTTTCACTGCCAACACGTAGCTGCTACGTGCTTGGCAGTGAAAGGGTTAAAGAGCAGAGATCTTTGACAGGTCATTAATAGGAGGCAATTATAAGTAAATGAAATAATAACCAAACATATCAATGTTCAGTGAATGTTAGAAGTAGATCAAAGAATCCATATATACTGTATGTAATGAAAATACGAAAATAAAAAATGTAATGAACATATGGCTTAAACCATTATAGATTAAACTATATCTGTAACCAGAATCTAAATGGTTTAAAAAAAAAGAGACAAAAAAAACGACTTTATGAGAACGTACAGTAGATTAATTAATTGGGATCAGGTATCTTTTATTGAATATGTGTTCTCCAACAACCAAAATAAGAGCAAAGATTTTATAACTGTAGAAAGTTTATAGTAGAGAATAAAGAAAATATACTAGAAATTATTTTAATGCAAGATTTGAATTGACCCACCAAATCAATCTTGGGAGAGCCAAGAGTAAAGTTGGACATAGATGGACTTGTTCAGTGTAAAAATAAAAACTGAGTAAATAGATAGGTTATGCAAAATAAAAAATGTTTTCAATGTAGTCAGTCAAAAATTCAATCTATAAAGGCTGGAGTGACTGAATGTCTAACATAATAGAACACTACTTCCTGCTTTTCAGCTCTCTTGGTTTCCACTGATTGGTTACCAGGCAGTAACCAATCAGTTACTTGAGGGGGGCCACATCGGTCATAACTTTTGCATTTGAATCTGAGCTGCATGCTGAGGATCAATTGTTAGACGAAAAATCGTTAGATGTATGATCGCTTGGTGCCCACTAACCTCCCAATAGTTTGATGGTTTTGTCGTATCTCCCTAAAATTGGTTGTTAAGGAGAGAAAAATCTTAACCTCTATGGTGAACGTAATTAACCCAAGTGATGGGGAAAATTAAATTTGAATCTCTAGTTTAAGATAGAGAAACTTTTCTTATTTTAAACAACATATTTTGGGACAATGGCAAAAGTAAGAAAATAAGTTTGAATTGAGTCCAGACAAACATGTTTATATCACTTTTTACATTCCATCAGTACAAAATATTACAAAAAATGTAAACATTATGTTCGGCAGAATAACATCCCCTTCTAGATATTGTTAGTGTTTCAAGTCCCTTTGGGGAGCCACTGATGACCTTAAGGAACCATAACAATGCAAATCTAGATGTCTGGAATAAATGGATGTCAGCATAATTTCTATATTTAAAGGGCAATGAAAGTCTAAAATAGAATAAGGAAGTATTTTGTATACTAAACATAAACATGAACTTACTGCACCACAAGCCTAATCAAACAAATGATTTATGCTTTCAAAGTTGCTGCTTCAACATGTTTGGATCTTAGTGGTCAAAAACGGTTACTAAAGGGCTGGTTTGTTTACAGAAAACAATTACAGTAGGGGAAAGATTTATTAAGGGATGAATTTTGAATAGAAAAACTTTGAATTAAAAATTTGAATTAAAATGTTTTGATAAAAACCATTTTTGATTGAATAGTCTGCCTTTTTTGTATTTTTATTGCCCCTGATGAAGACGTGTTGGTCAAATGCGTAGGGCAGCATGCAGTTACCATATGGTGTAACTGGCAAATAAAAAAAATCTTGAATTTTATTTCATACATGACTATATTGGTTAAATCTGATGGGCAGCCTTCCTGGAATTAGCACCTATACTTAATTCATATTTCTTTATTGAGATTTTGGCGTGTGCGCCTTCTAGCTATTGTTCTTTTCGATTGAATAGGACTATATTCAATAAAATTCAAATTGTTTGTATAAAAATTATAGAAAATGTGACTCCAAATAGGTTTGCAGCGATTTGGCAGGTTTTTAGATGGCAAATGGGCAAATTTGAATTTTTAAAGAAACAGTACATGCTAAATTTCGAAATTCGAACTTAGCAAATTCAAATCAAATTTGGACTATTCCCAATGTACACAAAAATGACAAGTACAATTCAAATACCTGCCCCCAAAACTCAATAAGTAATCATAACATTTACAGATGACTGCTCCCTATACCCACACCTGAATTTTATCTTGAATTCAGAGGAGCTAAATTCTGCTTGTTGTGCCCTATTCCCCACCTGGCACTTGCCCAGTATTGGATTTGAAGACATTAGTGTTAACCTGCCTCTCTGTCCTGCTTAGATGTCACTTACTGTATAATGCGGTGATAAGGAAAAAGTTTTCACCACTTGAAATTGTCCATGTCAAAATGAGCACCCAGCTATCAGGCAGTTGCTGAATAGTTTCTTCACCTTTAAGACAGGGTTTATTATGACATGATAATATCCATTGAGTAATCTTAATAAACCACAATAATGAAGATTTTCTAAAGTCCATAACATGTTTTTCTGCTGTCACAAGAGACACACCAGCGTTTGTCAATGCTTGACTTCATCTCCTCTATTCAGCATGCATTGCAAAATGAGTTTTTCTTTACTTTTGTTTTTTCAGGGCTGAGGGGAGAGAAGACCTTAGCTCATTTCTATAGCAAACTATTAAAGCTTCTGACAAATGTATCTGCTCACTTTTCTTGACAGGCAAAGAAGCAAAATTAATGTTCCTGAAAGCAATCTGTTGTGTTGGGCTAAGAAAATATTGATAACATTGTACTTATTAATAGTTGTAATTTCCCAACGGGTGTTGAATGGAATTTGTGTCACATGACGCAAGGGAAGAAATTCTCAGTACAGCTCGAGCAAGCCTATCGCATGCAAAATCTATTAAGTGAATTCTTCAAAGGGATTTGTACTGTACTTATTTTACCTAACCACTGAATTGCAACAGAACTAAATGTAATTTTAAATGCTGGAAAAAGTTGAAGAGATTCTCTTTCTACCAAAAGAAATGGCTACACATGGGATCACATGTCTCCCAATTCAAGAAAATTATTCAATATTAATAAGGGCATTTTTAAAAACTCTTTGCCATCTTATCTCTAATAACAGAAGCCCATTGACTAAAAGTAGTATTAGACCTATCCAACAGCTTTTGGAATTGCTCTGTTTAGGACAAGTACCAAACCATGTTGATGTTCAAAAAAGAAAAATATAGCTGCAATTTTGTATGGGCTTGGCTATGTGTTTGGGATTCAATAGCAGCTTACATCTCAGGGATTCAGAAAATTACAAGAGTCATTTTATAGGCTAACAACATTTGCTTAGTTGCATTTCTTTGCAAATGTATTTCCTGAGCAAAGCTTTGGTCTCACTGCTGATCAACATCCATGTAATGTCACTGATGCCATCAGCTGAATTTCTGAAAACACTCAAATAGTGTAAGAACTTTTTGCTTTGAGTTCTGATTTTTACCCTAAGCTAAATATATAGAAACTTTGGGTAGCAGTCACCTTGCTACAATTTTAGGAGAACCCAGGCCATCATACAAGCAAATTATACAAATTGACCTTCAGACCAGGCCCTTTAGCTCAATGCAAGGTTATAGATTTACAGAAATATTAGGGCACCAGTGACCCTGCTATAGTTCCAGGGGTACCCAGGGCACAAATAAGCACTGACCTCAAATCTCCCCCTATCTGGCCTTCAGACAGGGCTCCCTTAGCTCATAACAAGGTTACAGATATATAGAAACATTGGGGTAACAGTCACCCTGCAATAGTTCCAGGGGTACCCAGGGTACAAATAAGCACTCACCCCAAATCTCCCCCTAACTGACCTTCAGACTGGGCCCCCTTAGCTCATAACAAGGTTACAGGTATATAGAAACATTGGGGTAACAGTCACCCTGCAATAGTTCCAGGGGGTACACAGAGCACAAAAAAACACTCACTAAAACCATTAGGGACACTGACCTTTTGGGGCGGAGATCATTTTTATTATTTTATGCACATCCATTTATGCAGAAAATGTAATAAGACATGAAAGATTTCAATTCCTTGTTACATTAGCCTAAAATATAATTTTGTAATGACTTTTTTGTTCTTCTTTATAATCAAAATTAGTGTTTCTTTCTGTGTTTAACTTCATTATGTTCAGAAATCTGATGAAGTCAACATAAGAAGTGCCCATATTTCTTTGCTATGTAACAAAATGCATGTAGTTAGAGAAGCTTAACATGTTCTTTGTAAGAATTTAAGCCCATCCACAGAAAAATAGAAAGAAATTGGCATCTAGTAGCTGAAATATAATGAGATGGAGAAGTGAATCATTTGAGTGTAGAAGAGGTGGCAGACAGAGATGAAATTCATAATTGAGACACAATTTTCCTCAGACATAGAGCACTATGCTGAATCCAATATAACCCTATTTTGCTTGAAGTTATGTGTATTGACAAAGTATAGAATGTAAATCTCTATTGATGTTGATGGAGGGGTCTCCAATTCACTTATCTTTACTAATTAGCACACAGGGGAAGAGTAAACCCGGGTGGGGAAATGATAGCACCAGAGAGTTAAATAGTTCTCATTCATTGTCATTGTTCTACGCCTTTACTTGGGTCCGTAATCTGAGTCGAACAAATTCTGTGATATGTGGAATCAAATCAGATGAAGCATCTTGGAAAATTAACTGCCTCATTATTCATGGCTACATCCTTAATTAACTTTCTTTTCTGAGATTTAATTAGCTCATAACCTTTCTACATTTTGTTTGAGATTTATATTGTTTTTGTCACAGAGTTGGCCAAATAAAGGACATGTGAATCATCTAATCTAAGAACCACTGAAATATATCCAATGTTCCAATTGTGTAGTTCTCTTACTGCCCCCGGCACCTTCTGTTAATTTGTTAATTAGTACAGATAGGGAATGATCTGGGGCATTTTGCTGTGCTTTCAAACTGTGCCTGACAAACACTTGAAGGAGATCACACAGATGCAAATTGAGAAGTTTAGGGTAATTTTCCCCTAAATTCTGTGCTTTTTATTTAAGTAAATTTAAACTTTATACAACATATGCAAAACAAGTTGTATTCAATGTCGAATACTTTTTCATGGGAAACAGTGCTAATGATTAAGGACATTGCACTGTGTCAGTGTATTATTGAACCAAAAGCAGCTTTTACTCCTTCTAAATTAAAGTACATCCTATTTTTTACATCACTTATTTAATCAATTAAACATATTTTTAGGTGAAAAAAATTGGATTATAGTTTCTTTTTAAGGTAAATATAATTCATGGTTTCACTTAATTGGCACTTCACATCTCAAATTTTGGCAGGCACCAATTCTTTTAAACCAAGGGGTATATTTATTAAAATGCAATATTTTTTGCAGCAAAAACATAAAATTTAAATGTCTGAAACTGAGGCTTATGTGCAAAAAATGCAAATATGAAACATTTTCAATATAAAAGCTGACATGTTCTTGTAGAAGTCAGTGGTAAATGTACTAGCAAAATTGAAGCTGCTTTTCAAAGAGTCCTCTTGGAAAACTTATAATAAAGTTCAAACCATAAGGGATCTATTTTAAAAAAGCCCCTAAATAACATATCTTTCTCCCTGCATTGATATTTATTCAAATTTCTGTATCACAGTCACCTGCAGCTTCCTTTTATTGCTGTGGCTTTTTTGCCTCCTCTCCTCTGTAAAACTTCACAGAGGTGCCTATTGAGCAAGTTCAATGCCTTTGCTCCAATGGAAATCAATCAGGAATGCACAGTAGGTACTTCTGAGAGGTCTTCATAGTCAGAGAGAGAAGGAAAGCTCAGAAAGCAAAAGGGCGGAGCTTAATGCAAGACAAGGAAGTAACTAAAAGAGCTGCAGCTGAAATGGCTGTAATAGAGAAGCAAAATTAATATGTATGTAGGAAAAAGGAATGTTATTCTGGAGAGAGAGAAAAAAGTTTACTTGTTCTGTAAATTCTGTGTTTGTTAAACATTCTTGAAGTTTGTATTCTTTGTTTCAAACAGCAAAGCTCAAGACTAAGTACAATTTCAGGTCTATCAGACATAGAGTTAGTGTGAATATTTATTATATTTATTCAGCAACATCTGCAGAAAATGCTTAGTGGCAAGGACCCTTAAAGAAAATCTTCTATAAAATTCAACTTTTTGTAATAATTCATGGCAATTTACTTAATGCGGGTTGACATGCAATTGTTTGTGTCTGATTCAAAATAATCTTTGCAAATTGTGCAATTAAGATTGATGCCAAATGAATTGAATATCTTACTTCCATTATTGCTGTAACAACAAAAATCACAAAACTGCTGAAAATTTTGCGAAATGCAATTAAATCAATGGGTGAAAATGTTTTCTTATTCATATAACTTTTTTTTTTTAAACCCAAATGCATTTAAGTCAATGGGCTTTTTTTCTTGTGGCGACTTTTTTGTCTTGACAACTTTTTGCCCAAATGGATTAAAGTCTATGGGTGTTTCTCTCAAGTTTTTTCCTCATTCCAAATGCATTACAGTCAATAGGCGTGTTTTCTTGCGGTGACTTTTTTTCTTGGCACCTTGATTTTGGTCAATTAATTTTTACCATAGTTTCATGAAACAAATGGATGGCAAAAGGTGGAATTTTGCTGAGAATTCATTCCTGGCAGAAAAATGTGTTCATCACTTAAGAAAGATAAATTGGAATATTGAAAATTCACCTCCTATTGACTTCTTTAGGATCTTCTGAACAAAGCACTTTATTATATATCACACAGGTAAAATTCCCCCATCACTAGACTCGATGTAGATCCTGTGAACCTTGGAAAACTGGACAGATAAGAGTATCCAGATTGAATGAATCATATGAAAATTCAGAAGGCCACAGTACAAGACTCTTTTTTTATAGCGTGGAAATTTTTGCAAAAAAAGTGCAATTTGGGATCTATACCTTTCATTAAAGTTGCTATAGATTAAATACAATTCGCAGTTTGGAGGAAACACAGAATTTTCCTTGTTCATAGAAGAACTGAAGTTTCACTGAGGCAAATTGTGAATGTCTTTATATTTTGAATATCTTATATGAATGTCTTATATTTTTTATGTTTTGAAATAAAATGTGTTATTTAATGATGTTATTAGTTTGTATGTATAATATTGCTCAGCTATAGAAGCTTGCCCAATGTAAGCTTCCATATTTTATTCATTTAATTTTTTTAATAGTTTTAAAATTTTTCTCTTTATCAAATAATACCTTTTTATATTTTGAAGAAACCACATTGTATTTTTTTGTATTTTTCATATTTCACATGAAGGAAGCTTTGGTGCTGACTTTCTACATCTACCTCTACATTCATGCACTTTTTTGTGGGTATTTATTTTATAATTCTATGGTATTCCAATCTTCGGAACAGTTAGTGATTAAAGGATATGTGAGTGGATAAACAGGTCCCAACCTTTGCAGAAAAAAAAAATACTCTATTAAAAGAGAATAACAGCTCTGCAGAAAGGGAACTAAGGCGGCCCACTTCTTTTGTTTCTCTTTTTCTCAACTTGGAAATACTTAGCGATGAGTCTAATACCAATATAATAAAGTATACTTTAGTTTCCATACAGATTTTATACAAATGCATACATTAGAATAACATAATAATGCCATTGTACTTTCATATTACAATAATGAAAATTATAACCATGTGCACTTAAAGTGTAATTATTCCGAGCACGTGGTTCTATGAGCGCTGTTAATTACATTCAATCCTATAATCTCTTAAATCTGTAAAACTTTAACAAAATATATTTAACATTGATTTAAGACGGGATGAATGGATACAAATTATTGGATAAAAATAAGTAATAACCTCTCTGAACTTATTTTAGGGAATGGAGTGATGCATAGATTTTAAAACCATGTACCAAGTACAATTAGTGCTTTGGGTTGTTTATTTCAAAAGGGCGACTATGCAATCCTTTGTTCATATTCCATTTGAATTTGAATTGCAAAGCTGCTGTTAAAGGTAACAATCATTGGGACACTGGATGATGCCATTTATTGTGTGTTTAAGAAACTTGAATGTTGCAAACAGAAACTCCTTTTATGGCTAAACCAGTGATGATCAATTTTGCATTGTTGAAACCAATAAGTGAAGAATAATTACTCCTTTCCTACATCAAGCTACACTCATACCTACAAAATGTTAACCATGATTTGTTTCTACTGTATGTTAGCATATCTGGGTATGTTCAGCAGCATACAGTAATTGCACAGTAGCAGGTGAAGTTAAATTTGAGCATAATGGGAAATATAAAATAGTGAAGGCACCATGTTTTTGCTTAAAATTCACTTTTGTGTTTTTGTGTTTTTCTTAGAACAATCATCAACCAAACATGTTTATAAAAAAGAAAAGCTGGATGAAAAGTCTGACTCTGGTCATAGTGAGATTCAAAAGTATGTAGCTAATTTTCCACAGTTTAACTCCCTTTGAAATTTAATGCATCTGCTTTCATGCTTTCATGATCAGGTGTATGGAAGCCGATACAATATACATTGTAAAATACAGTACATCTTTTTTTCCTATTTTGTCTTATAATCAGCAAACAAAAAGGCAATTATATCTATTAGCAGAACTTGTGGACTTCCAAGTGGAGCTAATATAGAACACTGCATTCTCACAGTTTTCTTTGTTCTCCCTTATTCTTCCCATAGTTCTCAGAGAGCATGGAAGTATTCTTATCCTGTTGCATAACAAAGCGTTGCCTTATAAGTCTCATATCAGAGAGCCTGAAATAATGTGGAAGAATACTGTGGTAGCTCCTTCGATCAGAGTAAACACTCATTCACTCACTCAAACCATAATGATACATCCACCATGCTTAACTATAAACACTAGGAATGTATTAATGGAGAGTCATACAGCACACATCTTTTGCAATAGGGAACTAGATGGACACGTCTCTTTTTAGCCCAAATTAAATACACATGTGTACTGTAATCTGCAAAAATTATCACTTGTAAAGGCTTTTTGAAACCTATTGACTCTAATGCGTTCAGAGAATTTTTCTCCATTTCACAGTTTGTTTTGTACAGTTTATCAAATGTTTGATAGAAACAGGATTCACTCATCACTACATATGTGAAACAAAATAAAGTAAAACCATAAATTTTTTCCACAATCATATTTTTTCTCAAAAATTGAGGTCCCAAAGAAGTCAATGGCAGCTGCAATGATCCCACTGGACCTTTTTTCTAGCCATTCTTCACAGAATGTAATCCAAGAAAAGGGAACTGGTGGCAGCATGGTTTGTGTTTATTTCCAGAATAAGTCTATGGGGCAGATTAAGAAAGGGTGAAGTGAATAACGCTGGCAGCGATTTACCAGTGTTACCGCCCGCAGGGACTTTGCCAATTTAATAACAGGCACATGCAGCACTTCGCTAGTGAAAGAGATAGGTGCTAGCGCTCATTCGAACACTTTCGTCAGGCGGCTTTTTGCTCCGGCGAATGGATGTTACTCCCCAAATTCACTTAAATGCGGATTTTACTGCACGTTACCTCTTAGCCAGACTTGCCTTCACCAGCTCAGACCAGGAGAATGGAGTGCATAGATCTTAATCAATCTTTAGTTACTTACATCATATTCTGTGAGTGGAAAAAACTTCTAAGTTCAAAAACACTGGCATATTTTCCTTTTTTTCAGGGTGATTGGCTGCAAAAGTTCTAAAAAGCAACTCTGTTTACTTTATTAAGGTTCGCTGGACATGTCTTACTCATTGTAAACATAATGTATTTGATGCAACATGTAACATAAAAACCTCCACTCAACTTTAAATTTCCTGCTGTATTCAATTTAGCCTGAGTGTAAGAAGAATTTGGGCTAGTCAGAATTGAATGCTAGCACATCCTCGATATGATTTGCTCGCATTGCCGAAGTAATGCTACCGAAAATTTGCAAACATCTGTTGGCTAGGACGAAGACATGGTATGTTCTAAAGTAATCTCCTTCATTATTATTATTAACATGTATTTCTATAGCGCCAACTTGTTGCGTAGCGCTGTATTCTGCTGATTTTAAAAACATAAAATAAATTCTCCTATAAAAGGAGTCTCATAGACAGTAGTTTTAAATGAAAAGCAGACATTTCGGCTTTCTCAACTTTGCACGTCCCCAGAGAGGTAGTTAAGAAGATATTTTTGAATAGAACGTTTAAAATTCTGAAGTGAGGTGACTAAAAGCAACTGAACTAACTGAACGACAATCACAGGAGGGAACAGATTTCCTTTGCATGGTTTTAATAGACTATAAGTGTCTTTGGAGGAAGTGTCAACTCTGCATGAGAAACACCCTGTTATTATTCTTTGTTTATATGTGTATAGGAGTGTGCAACTACACCTAGTTCATATACACAGATATCCACATGCATATATACTGTATATATATATATATATATATATATATATATATATACTGTATATATAGCAATTAAATGAATATCCCCACTCCAAGGCTTAAAATCTCTTTGAAGATCAGGGTGCTGGTTATAAACAGCATACAATAAATATCTTCCAACCAGTACATCCTTTATACAAAACGTTATATTTTATTTACATTTATCATGGTCCCCATGTATCATGGTCCTCCTATATAGTATATATGTCTTGATTGAAGTAGCCGCAATCACAGGTCTTATGATCAATAAAGATTTTTTGAGAAAATGGACACTGACGTTTCAGCTGGGACACCAGGTGCACCGGTTGTCCTGGTTTTTAATTGCATGCAATAATTTTAGTGTGATCGTTGTTCCCCATATGACATACCGTTTTTTAAATTTTGCATTGTAATACAATTTTAATTTAGTTACTTTGCACTTGGATAATCACGTCACTTCCATGTTTGCCACGTCTCCTGCCACATCCTGTATTTATTGAGATGTTTTATGTGTTTAGTTTACTTTGAAAAAGGCTGGTGTCCCAGCTGAACCATCAGTTTCCATTTTGTAATAAAAATCTTTATTGA
>CM044434.1:4212091-4223435 GCA_024363595.1 Xenopus borealis | reverse complement strand
TGGACTCCGTATACCAAATTGCTTTGTTTTTCTCTTGGTGTTGGATCCTTCATAGTCATATACCTTGGAACCAAGTCACTTATTGGCATGTGTATGTAGTCCTTGGGGAGGCATGCCTTACGAAATATCTGGCTGAATACTGGACAAATATCTGATCAGGCAGTTTTGGAAAGCCAGTCATCAGCACAGGGCTCTCCAAAAGTCTTAAACAGAGCATCAACATTTTAATTCTGTTTTTTTTTTTTATTAATTTGTATGAAAACTCATGAACTCAAATTATAACTGCAATTCAAGTATAACCCTAATTTGGTTACTGTCTTTTTAAATAGCACTTGACCCTTTGTAATCCAGGGCCCAGAGTCCCTTTTGCATATAAAAAGTACTGGGAACTGGAATTTACAGCACAGTACCTCCACCTAGGGAACACTGAGGAACACACCTCAGGTGGGTTCCACTAGGAAAAAATAAGCACAGAGTTTGCAAATGAAACAAATATAAACTTTATATAAACAATAGTGAAAGAACTTGGGCAATCTAAAACACAATGTGCTCCTGCACTGGTGACTTATGGAACCTACCCAACTCACTATTAGGTACTTGACTGTTTCTCCAACACTGGATGGTGCTGTGACTTCATTACTGATGTTTCTCCAACACAGTCCTTTGTATTATCAAAGTCCCAATCCTCTGGAAGGGGTTAATGACCACACAGTTCAGTTCAAATGTAATGTCCCTTCCCCAGAGCTCTTATACCCCATGTAGTGCTACCTTTCCCAAAAGTACCTCTCCCACTGGAACTTAGCACATTGCAGGTAAATGCACAAGACCTATCCTCAAATTGGGGCCCCACATTTATATCCTTGCCAGTATCCTCCCTTGGGTAGTTCACTCACTGGGGTGCTCTCAGAGGCAGTCACACTGGAGATCACAAGCAGTTCTGCAGCAGTATCAATCTCACCAGTGGCTCCTTTCACCTTCTGCGTCTTTAGCGGCTTGGCAGAGAACATGATAGACTTTCTCTGTATTTCTTGAGATGCAGCAGCTTGGACAGTCTTACACTGGTTCTGGCTGGATGTTGCAGCATAGAACTCCTGTTAAGCTCTGTTGGAGATACTTTGTCTCCAAAGACAGACATACCCTCTCTCCCAAGGATGCACTGGGGTGTCCAGCCAATCAGATCTCTCCAGCCTGTAACTGGGGAAGTTACAGGCTGGGGAAGAATTTGTCTGATCCCCTAAACAAGTAAAATACTTGAAGATCTCAAATGTGAAACAGCCTCTACAGGTTTATGAAGTCATGTAGATGTCAATGGCTAAGCCAACTAACTCCAACAGGTTTACTGGTCACGTTAGTTGCTTTACTTGCATTGCACTTTGTCTCCACAAAAAAGAGTGCGTGCAGCACAGGATAGCAAAAGTATACCCCTTCACTTTCTACACTTTCTTCAATTCTTAATTTGCTGGTGGCAATTATTTCAAGCTACATTCATTAGAATATATAGATCTTTTCAATTTCATTTCACAGGTTGAACGTGAGTTGTTTAGTGCCCTGAGCCCTGTGCTCAATTCAAACAATGACTGAAACTATATCAATAGCACATTTATAAGATGAACTGTAGTTCAACCTTTCTGTAGACTGAAGCCTGAGCTTGTAGCATATTCATTGTTTAGTCATTACTAGGATTTGTACAACTAAGTCCAGACATTAACCCTTGGCTGACTGTGCTATTTTTCTGTGACAGTATTGTCTTTTCTGATGAGTTTTGGGCAAGAAAACTATTTTGGTTGCTCAAAATAATTGCAAGTCAATTTTATAAAGTGCCTGCATGTCAGGGCTCCGCATTATCCATTAAGCCCTGAAACATTAACATTTCCATTTCCAAAAAAGAAAGTATAATGAAAGTTCAAAGGAAAGTAAATTGTTCTTCTGTAATCATCTTGAAACACCGTAGTGCCTTAATATAAGAAAAGTCAAATAACGTTACTGATTTGTTCACAAATATTTTTTCATGTCTAAAAGTAACAGGGGACCTCTGAGCTCTAGTGTTTAATACAAGCAGTCCCTAATTGGTCTTTCTTTTTTTCATTATTTTGGCCACTTTCAATTGACCATTCCTTAGGCAACACCCATGCTTAATTGACCACTGAGCCCAAGTTATTAATTCTGTCTATTATAAGTTAAGGTTTAATAAGTGGTTAGTTATCCTCCACCACAGTTTCAAGAAAATCACACAAGACTATGTTAAAGGGAAGGGGAGAATGGAGAGATGCATGTAGCTGATGACCTCCTGCTTTCTACCAATCCTCTAATTGAGATGCATAAGTAGTGGAGTGCCAATGGGCATACGCCACAGCCTTGCAGATCTCTGTAAATGACCCCTAAGGGGTTTTCACATCTATATTCACACCATACAGAAATTTGCTGGTTGCACATATTATGTCGAATTAGGCTTAAGATGCAGTAACCAACGATACCTTGTTCTTTATACCAGCCTTCAGATGAGTAAGAGCTGAGTATAGGACTTCCTTCATGTGTTATTGTGTTAGCTCCAACATATTATGCACTTTGGCAAAAATAATATAAATGCAAGTTATACACTGTTGGAAATTTCCTTAAATGAGAAGGATCTTGGGTTTTTTATAGACAACAAATTGTTTAATTCTGGGCATTGTCATTCTGTAGCTACTAAAGCAAATAAAGTTCTGTCCTGCATAAAAAAGGGAATAAACAAAAGGGATGAAAACATAATTGTACCTCTTTATAGATCCCTAGTAAGGCCTCATCTGGAGTATGCAGTGCAGTTTTGGACTCCAGTCCTTTGGAGAGATGTAAATGAGCTGGGGAGAGTACAGAGATGTGCAACTAAACTGGTTAGGGGGATGGAAGACTTAAATTATGAGACTGGGAGACTGTCCAGGTTGGGATTGTTTTCTCTGGAAAAAAGTTGCTTGCGAGGGGACATGATTACACTTTACAAATACATTAGAGGACATTATAGACAAATATCAGGGGACCTTTTTACCCAAAAAAGAGGATCACCACACCAGAGGCCACCACTTCAGACTAGACGAAAAGGACTTTAATTTAAAGGAACAGAGTAGGTGGTTCATCACAGTGAGGACCGTGAGGCTATGGAATGCACTTCCGGGTGATGCTGATTCTGTTAATAACTATAAGAGGGGCTTGGATGATTTCTTGGACAGACATAATATCAAAGGCTATTGTGATACTAAACTCTACAGTTAGTATAGCTATGGGTGTATACAATTTGTGTGAAAGAGTGGAGGGGTGTGTGTGTGGATGCTGGGTTTTAATTTGGAGGGGTTGAACTTGATGGACTCTGTCTTTTTTTCAACCCAAATTAACTATTCAACATCATTGTACGACAAATTGATGTCTACACTTACAGAAAAAAACACCCAAAGAACCCTGCCCCCAAGAGATTGCACCTATACTGTAGGTACTCAATGTTGAGTGAGCTGAACTGCACACTCCCTTCGTTCCCTAGTCTGTTTTTTCCTAATTTGTTTTTTTTTGAGATTCCAATGCACAGGTTCAACTGCAAATGTGGTCTTGTTCTACCACGGCCTTTTAATTTAGCTTAGTCCTGTTTGCTGTACAACAAAGAACACTGAAGTTTAAGAGCACATTTATACCAGAAATGACAGCAATGCATTGTATTCCAAAATGTCTTTATCTGCAACCTACAACCTTATGTATAATGCAACATTCATTTTAAGGTTAAGGTTCCCCTGATGCACTCCATAGTGCTAATCACTATTTGTAATAACTGTCCCTTTTTATCAATCTTAGAAGACCATACACCCAGAAGCTTTAGATAATGATGTATCTAACTTTGTACTTTATAACTCATAACCTACTTTCCTCAAATCTAATATTGGTATCTTTGCCCCTCGAATGGATTGTGTGTTATCCAGCCTACACAGCCTCTGATTGCTTCTCTTTCCTCTGTAATTAGATTTTGGTTCCATTCCAGATATGTAGATGAGCCACCAACCTATTCATTTATTATTTTTGATGTTTCTGGGTAGAATAGAAAAGTTACAATTTTGGACAGAGCCAGGTTCCCTTAGGGCTCAGTTAGACAAGCGATCATAAACTTATATTTTTATGGTTAGAGCCAGTGAGGTTAAACTCAAAATGTTGTTTTAGGTTTAAATGGAACAGTATCCAATAAATAACACCATCCAGTTTAAGCAGATGTGTGATACAGGATTATGGGAAAGGAAATTAATTTAAATAATTTATCATATTAGCACTATAAATCTCTGCTGTGTATCCAAACAAGTTGTACAGAATCTCCTTTATCATAGTGATCTATTATAGGGATAGAGAATATTTCATCCAATGTTTATGCTGATTATGCAGAAGTTCATGGTGGTTCAGGATTTACTGCATAATGAGAAGAAGCAAAGATGAAGAGTAATGTGACTCTGAAATAGGGGTCAAAAGCTTTAGAGAACCCAGAGTCCCAGAGCACTAGAGTCTCAAACAGAAAAAATGCTTCATTTTGTCAAAGATTCTGTTCTGCACTAGAAACATACTATAACTACTAGAGTCATGTTTGATGCTGTTTCTTAAGTAAAATCATTTAAAATTTGAATACACCAAAATATCACAATTCAACATGGGTTTTTGCACTTTCCCATACTAACATATGTGTCGGGGCACAAGTTTGTACAGTAAATTGTTGAATAAGATTTTTGTTCAAAATGAGATCACAAATTAAAGCAGAAGTTATGCTGCACTTGGGGGTGCCAGATATTAGACCCCCCAAGTGATTGTATTGACTTAACTGTAACCCCAGGCCGGTGCAGAAAACTGCACCAGCCTGGGATTTTACAGTACCAGTGAGCACCATGGATCGCTTCTCTTCCGTCTTCCAATTTCTGCATGCAGCTGCATATGTGCAGTAGAATGTAAAGCCAGACTTAACTAAAAAGTCATCTATTTCGTTCAACTGTGGATGCGTTTGCCCTAGGAAATTTGAAGAATGAAGAAGTCAGAAGAGGATCGATCCATGGTGCTCACCGGTATAACCCTGGGCCTGTGCAGTTTTCTGCTGATAGGAGCACTGGCCCAGGGTTTCAGTTAAGACAATACAATCACTTTGGAGTGTCTAATATTTGGCACCCCCAAGTGCAGGATGGCTCAAATTTTATTTTTTTTCAGGATTATAATTTTTTTTTCTCAATCTCCATTTAAAATAAATCTACCATTTAAAATAAAAACTGGAAGCTGAAAAGTTGATTACATTTATTTGTGGTAAAAAAAAAAACTTGATTGAAATGAAAATTCCATTGTTCCATTGAATTTTACAATTTCAACTGTTTAATAAACTATAAAAATAAAATGGTTTGAAAGTTGAAAATATACATCCTGTTGACTTTTATAGGAGCTCGCCAGGTTTTAGCTGCATTCCGATTTTGTTGTGAATTTTGAATTGATAATTCTTAAAAAATTACAAATGGTAAAAATGTAATTTAAAATAAATTATAATAGCTTTTATTCTCAAAAACACATTCTGAAATTTTAATAAATAGAAACAGAAAGGCTGATTTGCTTATTTTGTAACAAAACATATTTGTTGTTAAAACCACAATATAAAAAAAAATTGTGTGAGTGAAACAGAGAGAGAAATGCAAAGTCGATGCAATTAATGAGTAAATTGAAGCTTGTTAACACCTTGTACAAAAAATTCTGCATCAAGGTCACAAGATTATTTCCTATTAGCATTATGTTAGCATAGATTGATGTTTATCTACTACTTAGATTGTTGCAGCACTATGCCAAGTTAAATGTGACCAAGTTATTGCTTAGTAACAAGGAGTAATTGAAGAAAATATGGAATTCTAGTGGTCATTTCAGCAAGCTGTGCTTTTGATAGAACAGCATGGTCCTTAGCTGTCACAGAAACATTGTGTGCTTGCTTACCTTGCTAATAAGGATACTTTGCTTCCAGCTTAATTTGTATTTATTATGATTTACATGTTTCAAACTGGTCAGTAGAACATATTGGTGTAGCTGCATGAGGAGACTTATTAATTGCTACATCTCTGTTTATACAGGTCAGCTGCTGAACAGTAGAGCATGGTTACACTGTAATCTCGTTGGAAGTGTCTGCAGGAAAAGTGCTGTGGAGAATCTGTAGATAACCTTTAATTATAAAAGAAATGACCAACATTTTTTTCTTAACCATAAACAGAAAGTTCATTGTACAGAAAAGGGACTTCTCTTTATACACGTATAAGCTCAGGTAAATACATGCAGCAATACTAAAGTCAGGAAGTATTGAGTAGTTACACACCCAGGCAAGTTGGATATGGATATGATGGGGGGGGAGTAGTTTAGTGATGTGCAGGCTGACCCAAAACTAGTGGTGACCCACTGATTGACCACTAGTTGGGTAGTGAGGGTTAGGATTGGGTGCAGGTCAGACTGGGGAAGTACCCTTCTCCACTGCTCCAGAAGATTCTCTATTTTGGATCCAGAAGTACTGGAGCAAGCAGATGCAGGTACAGGTTGGGTGTGGGTCCCCAAATGGCAACATTTTGCGGGTTAGAGTCAAATGTGGGTTAAGGTTTTGAGGGTTATGGTTGGATGTAGGTTGAGTTTTTCTTGACCCTCACTTCACTTGCGTAGTCTCACCACCAGGATGGGAACCAAAGTGTAATGGATCCTCTCCAGGTGAAGCTTCTTAGGAATAAGTAATAGCCAACGTCCCTTTCCTGATTGGTCTCTACATTAATCTGCAGAATACAGACTGCATTCTTTATTCTTGCTCATGATGGAGCACATAATTTCTCTTGATCATTAGCACTATCTGTCTTACATGCCCAGATGTACCATCACACAAGCTAATATCTTAAATTCTAATCCCAATTCATGGGGTCACTGCACCCCAGCTCTACTAAGCGAGACTCCTGTACTCAGGCCTACTTCTATCTTAGGCCCTGTGGCAGATCCACCTCCTTCTATGATGAATGAACACATGTTCCCTTCAGTTTAAAGAACCAGGAACCTTAAACCAGGGACCTTCTGAGCAGTAGGTGCTCTAATTTACACCTTTTTTAATATTTTGTAGATGCTCAGTTTGAAATATACGGTATGCTATGATGTGAGTGCTAAAGCTTCCAGAACAACATTTGAAAGTAATATTAAACTGGTAAGCCAATAAGGGTTTGATAGAACTAGAAGGTGTCTATTATGCTTATTCTGTCTGAAATTAGAGTTTCTCTTTACTTTGTGCTTCTTAGCACAGTATCAGAAAGAGAGAGAGAGCGAGAGAGAGAGAGAGATCCCACTTACTTAGAAGGATACAATTTGTGATATCCCCCTTAGCCCCATTACTGAAGGAGCCAGTGCTGAGTGAATGTTAATACAAAACAAAGGGGTAAATTTACAAAATTCACGTGAAATGATCGAAGTTTGATCGAATACGATCGAATACCGAATATTCGAATATTCAAATATATCGAATATTCGGATAATCTAATTTGGCCTCTTCGATCTTCGAATACCGAATTATCAAATATTCGATAATTTGATCATTCGATGATTGAAGAAATCAAAATTTTAAAATTGTTCGAATGCCTACTTCGCCAGATTGAACCTACCAAATTGCAATAGAAGCCTATGGGAAACCCCCCATAGGCTTCTGAGACTAAGGGGCCGATTTACTAAATTCACATGAATAGTTTGAAGTTTGATCGAATTTGATCATTGAATAGCGAACGACCAAATGATCAAATAGATTTGAATGATCGAATATTCGATCATTCGATCAGCGAAGGATTTAATTTTTTAAAGTTATTCGATTGCCTACTTTGCCAGATTGGGCCTACCGAATTGTAATAGAAGCCTATGGGAGCCCTCCCATAGGCTCCTGAGGCTAAATCCTGATCGAATAGGATTGGTACGATAATGATAATAATGATCATTCAAATTAATTATTCAATCGTTATTCGATCGTCGAATGATCGAAGATCGAATAAAAGGGTAACCTAAAACTATTAATATTTGTTTTTCCTCGATATTCGATTAGCATTCGATTTTCGAATGCTAATCGAATATCCAGTAAAAACAAATATTTTTTGGGAAATAATAGTAAATTTGCCCCTAAGTCCTGCTTGAATACCATTCGTACGATCGAAGCGTTTCTAACAGATCTTACTGCTTCCTTTGCTGACTACCTTAGATAACCTCTTTAGTGCTGAGCTGCTGTTCTCTCGAATGATAAACAAAGTCAGTTGTATGCATTTCCTTTTAGAAAATAGAGTCAATTTTCCTGTGCCTTACATAGAACATTCATCTGTTTCCATATATAAATATACTGTATATATGTTTCTGAATGTGGATGAGGAACCGGAAAACAAAGGGCATCACGTTCTTTCAACATAAATTCTTTGTTGGTTAATGCAACTTGTTAGTTGAATGTACATAACTGCTTTGATTGATATTGATTCTGAGAAATAGGAGGGTGGATTTTGAAGTTTCTGCTTTATATTATGTTTCTCAACAGGCTCTTACTGTTATGCTGATACAGAGTGTTTTCATGGCATTGCAGAGCTAATATGGCAGAAGATTGTCAGAACAGGAATAAAACACAGGACAAGGCATGCAATTCGGGCAATTGAAAGCTAATCAAGCTGAAGTGGAGTGACGGGACCTGGGTTTTATCAATCAAACTAGGACAAGCCAAAAATAATAAGTAACCAGAGTTACTCAGGCTGCAGTAGGTACAGATAATTAGGTGCTTGATTGGGAACAAGTTAGTGGGGACAGTTTGAATTCTTATAATAAAAAAAAAATCAGTATTAAGAACAGAGAGAGAGAGAAAATGATGAACAGTGTGAAAAGTTCTTCAGCAGTCAGTGATAACAGCTCTGAATGGTGTTTAAAATTACATATTCCCATCCACATAATGCACACGTTCCTTTTCATTAGATTCTTCTGCACACTATATAATTATTGTTGGAATGGATTCTATGATTCATGGTTTTACATTGTAAAATTGTTACACTACTATTATGACATTGTGACATCACTCATGCAATAAAAAATAGTTAGGACACAACCATATAAAAGGTTTATGTATTTCAAGTGGGTATATATTGACAAAATGGGAACCTGCCCAGCTTGGTAGATAGAATTTGTTGCACTTTTATGGTCTTTATAATCCTGTTTTTTTTCAGATGTGTGTAGTTTTGTTTGTGGTGAAATGATAAACTGTAAAAAATAGACTCTTTTTTTAACCTAGAGTAACTCTATAGGCCTGGTTTTAAAATGTAATTCTAAATAATGTATTGGATAATATAAGGTGCTTGTGTCCCTTTCAGTAACTATTATAGTGTGAAATTGAATGAGTCACTGTTTCAATCTATATCGCTTAAAATACAATTGACTGTAGCGCAAAAAAAGGGAGGAATTACTGAACAGATGAAAGAAATTGATGACACGATTAAACTAGAAAATACAGTAAGAGCAAAGCAAAAGAGCTCTGGCTGCATTTGCTTTTTATACATCCACTCGATGAAAGAAAAGAAACAATTTGCACTAAACCTCCCCTGATCCCTCCATTCTCTGCCTGGCTGGCACTGTGTGTGCTGGGAGACTGTCTGCTTGGCTCTAGCTCCTTGCTTTTCTGCTAGGATTTACTAGATGAAGAGTAACCTTTATCCAATTCATTGGATCCCCCACACATAAATACCCCCCTCTCAGCCAGTTTTTGTAGACAAATGCTGAACTCATCACCGGTGCATTTTTGTACTCTTTGGGGAAATGTCAACCCTAAACACAGCTGCCACAGTAAAATAACAATGAGTAGGAACTTTGAAAATGAAGCCATAAGACCTTATTTTGCATCAATGTATTTTCATGTAATCATGTGTCTGATCTAAATCTTGTCCAAGTTGAACCTGAATTTCAACTTCTATGCTTGTATTTGAGATCTTACTGCCATCATCCCTTCGTCAATGGACATCAAACAAACTACAATGCAGGAGGTCAACATTGTGTTGTTGCCTTGGGCTAACCTGCTGCTTTTCACCACTGTTGAGATATTATTCCATTCTATCTCAAGCCACTACAATCACAAATTAATTGGAGCCTCCTACTATTCCCATCTAGACTACTGCAACCCAATCCTAAGTCTCCATACATAAATACAAGTACAATGGGCAAGGCAGAGTTAATTTGTATTAGTGTTTTAGTTGGATTATTGGTTATCAAAATAAATATCACAAATCTTGATGGGTGAATTTATTCGTCAGGTGCTAGTTGCGTAAAATTCCCGCTTTTCACTACCGGCGAATACATTTGCGAATCACCTGTGAAAATTCGCTGACGAAAATTTGCTGGGGTCAAAAAACTCAGACGCTGGTGCCCATTTTTTGGAAGCCGTCGCTTTTTCACAGACATCCAAGAACGGACGCCAGTGTCCAAAAATGAACGCCGGTGTCAAAAACCAGACACTGTTGCTGTTTCACAAATTTTTCACCATTTCACGGGACAAATTCACCCATCACTTATCACAAACTGATTGCCACCCAACAATTACCAATTGTATGGCAACATTCTGTGTTTGCAATCAGTGTAAAAAATACTTGAGCCATGACTCTTCCGTTTAATAAAAGTTTTTATCTTTAAGTACCCTACAAAATAAAGATGGTGTGTGTATCTAGAACTATGGCAGATATTAGCAAAAGACACAATTGAGTTGCCATCAGCTGCCCCTGAATTCACCATTAATTTCACAATAAGCATAACTGCGGTTGCCATGTTCATATGTGATATAAATGTATTTGGATGGTCTGTGGAATTCACAGTTTTGTGTCTTTCCATCCTAGAGTATGGGGCAGATTTATCAAATTCACATGAAGGTTTCAAAGTTCGATCAAATTTTCAAAAAGATTCGAATTTTCAAATGTTTTTGAAGTCCACTTCGACCAGCGAATTTAGAAAATTTGATCGAATCAAATAATTCAAATAAAAATCTATTTAAATATACTTCCCCTTTAAATTTTTATTCGACTGCCTAGTTCGCCAGTTTCAACCTACCGAAGTGGTTTTAGTGAATTTTGTTCGAATAAAAAAATTTGATCGAATGGTTAAAATCGTTTGATCGAATTTTCACTATTCAATCGTTCAACCAATCGAATATTGGTAAAAACCTTCGAATTCGAAGGATTTTAATTCCCATGCTATTCCCATGGTCAAATCTTAGTAAATCTGCCCCTATGAGTACTATAAATTGTACTTTTTTGAAAATATATGGTTTTATGATTTTACCTCAGGGGTTTTTGCAGCACTTAAAGGCAGACAA
>CM044434.1:4180193-4193641 GCA_024363595.1 Xenopus borealis | reverse complement strand
TACTCACCCACACAAATGCTAGAGATGAGTTCAGTATTATTAGTTATTACAAGATTCAAACATATTTTCATGTTTGAGAATTGAAACCAAAATAAAGCCTCTGTTCTATTAGATTTGTTTTAGAAAAATAGCCATTATACATCTATATGAAGATAAAAGGATAGTGTAGGACAATAAATGATTTTTTCTTGCAAGGGCAAATTAATGAAAAAAACTTAAAACCTGTATAATACTGGGAATTATTTTCCCCTATGACCAAGATACAATAGGCATCTTTTTCCGTGACAACACAATTGGAGATCAGTAAAACATAATATAAAACATAAATTTGGTATATAAATAAAGAGTTGTGGAGAATGGCATTTTGAACAGTCTATGAGCAAACTTGGTAACGGCCAATCATTCACTACAAAAGGTTTATTGTACTATAAAAAGCTGGAAATAAAATAGTGGTGTGTAACCTTTAAAGTGACCCCTCTCAATATATTTAATAAAAGGCTGATTTTAGGAGAGGAGGAAAAAAATTCTGAATGATGCAGTGTCTAATAGTATAACAAAGAAGGTTCTAGCAGAAATGGCAGAATGTAGGGGAAATTATCTTTTCATTAGGAGTCTGTTAAATGTCTGGATGTAGCAGCTAACATCAATATAACCATTTAATAAGAGGGGGATTTAGTTTCAGTTGCCAGGATATATATGAGCATTAGGGTAGGGGTTATGAGTAGAGGGAATGCTGCATTTCAGCAGCAGACTACTAGAGTTTTCAAGAAAGCATAACTATCAGAGTTGCCACCTTTTAAAAATATTCTTACCGGCCATTGGGGGCGGTGACACACCAGGAGACGGGGCAATGTCTAAAAGGTGTGGGATGATGATGGTGAGGGGTGGGTTGATGACATCACCAGATATCTTTGGGACGGATGAAGGGTAAGAGACTGGTATGTTTTTACTGGATGAGGGACTTAAGGGGGTGGGGGCTTAATGGATATCCTGTGGTCTTATCGTTGTTAGTAAACTGTAACCTACTATGAGTTAAAAGAATACAAAATACATATCAATGGTATAATCATGTTATATTTGGTATTAAAGAGAGTCAGCCAATGCTAAGCAGCACGGTGCCATAGTGGTTAGTGTTGCTCATTTGTAGTGCAAGGTGAGTAAGGTAGTGAGTTGGATTCAGCCTGGGTCACAGTAGAGGCAAAGCATACAGTATTTACCTGCTTTACTAACCAGTTGACAACATACAGTTGGACTGCATTATACATATGTAGGCACCCTGAGATTTGGGTATATTTTACTCCAGCAGTCTCCCTTATATTTGGCCACCTAAAATATTCCTGTTGGTTCTTCAATTAACCCAGGTACCTTTTCATTGGTCACTATTATTTCAAGTTTGCCCACTAGGGGGAAGCATATCAAAGTATAAATGGGTTTATCCCCGTGTGCTCAAGGTCTTTCCTGGGACCTCACCCATCTGGAAAGAGTTACAGGCACAGGGTTGTAGTCTTGGTAGAAGTTATCCAGTGCTAGTAAGTTTTGTCATAGTTGCTCTAGGAGTAAGAGGCAGGCTCAGTAAGAAGCTTCTGCTCCAACAAGGAGGAATAGTGGGGTTAGGACCCCATGGTGAGGGGTTAGAGGGTGAGTTGAGGACCAGGTACGATGCCAAGATACAAGACTCCAAGCTGAATATCCCTTTGCACACAGCTCTACTTTGTAGGAGGAATTGCCCCAGGAGTGTGGTAACCTATATCTTGCTTATTTCACCTCTGACAGAGATTATCCTATTCTTACACTGCATTACATCAAAGTGCCTGTACATTCCTTCATTTAAACTGTTCTACTGTTCACTGTTAATAAACCAGAAAACATATCTGTAACGGGTACATGGTACAATACAAGGTACCGAGGGTTGCAGGGAGTTGCTCAGGTACACATGGGCCAGTGATACAGTACAAACAGATCTAGTACTGGTGACAAACTTTAATTTACACAGATAAAGTGCACTCAGGGGTGTGCTACACATATCCCCTCTGAGTTGAGAAATTTACTTTTCTTGAATACAGGACCGCCTACATTTGGCAACTCTATATTTATAAGGGGTACAAGGGAGGCATGTTGTACCTTTCTTGAAACCTCCCATCCTCTAATTTGCACATTATGTTGATGGCAAGAAAGTATTCATTGGCAGGAATCTGGCACAAAGGAGCCCTGTACTGGCAGCTACAAAGTACAGGACATAGCATTTTCCCTGTTGAGTGATCAATAGCAGTCATGTACTTGCAACAGGGTCAAAAGTAAAGCTATCTTACATTAGTTGTGAAATTTCAGGAAAAACTCAACCCACAAAACCTTAAACCACCCAAACCTGCAAAATGTTGCTACTGTAGGACCCACATCCAACCTGTACCTGAGTCTTCTCACTTCTGTATGCTGCTCTGTTTCCAAGACATGGAATCTTCAGGAGCAGTGGAGGAGTCTACTTCCCTAGTCTGACCCAAACCCAACCCTAACCTGCAATGGTTGGCCAAATGTCAACCTGAAACCACCCAATTGATAGTCAACCCATGGGCCACCACTGGTTTAGGGCCAACTCATACAGCACTTTTAGGGAGCATTAGTAGGGACCGGCTGAGACACTAATAGGCATGCTCTTTATACCCCTTACTGCTCTTGCACTTGCTCTGCTCTGCTCTTGCACTTGCATATTATTGCTTTACAGACAATGGCACAATGTTGCCTGAACTGTGTGTCATTCCATTATCCACCATATCCAATCATATGATTGCCTTCGCAGAGCTTGGGGGGTCAGTCTGAGTTGTTTGGAACTGCACCCCACTTCCACCCCTGGCTACAAGGAAAAACAGATGGCATATATCTTAAATTGCTCCATTGCATAATTGCCCAACAGGGAACACAAATAGAAAAAAAAAGATACAGCTTACCTTAAGACTTTCTATTGCTTAAAAACCCCTTCCTACATTATATATTTTAAAGGCAAACCAAATGCCAATGATAATATGAGCTTCCAATTCTGTTTTTTAGTATTGTGTGTTATCTGTTCAACAGTAGAATGTTCTTTGCCTCTGAGATGCATTGTCTGAATCCCATTCACTACATATATGTACAAGTGTCTTCCATTGTGTGGTTTTGATGGTGTCTCTGCAACATCTGAGCCTTGGGCGCAAAGAGAAGAGGGAAGCTGTGGGCGTCAGGAACCAGCAAATGAAGGCAGCCTTGATGCATACTGGGCAGGCTAGAGACACAAGAAAGCAGCATGAGTGTCTACGGTGCTCCAGGCAGCAGGACCCAGAGGACGCACGTTGCACATCATTATTCATGCTTTCTGGTAGGAGGCAAATTGAGCAGTGGATGTGGAAGCCAGTTTCAGCTGAATTCTGCTGTAAGGTGGTTTCCAGGCACCAAGAAACACAGATTATGTTGTAACGTGTTTATAATGGGCATTAAGGTAATCCTGCCAGTAATACCATGTTCCAATGGATAGGCCTGTTACAAAGAAAAGCTTTACATTGCACCAAAAATGAAAACTGTATTTATTTAACTTGATATACTGAGGAAAACTCTTTATTTAAAGGACACATTTTATGTAAAAAAACGAGAATGTACCAATGCATTTTACTCTTTTACATACAGATGCAGCCACTTGGATTTGTGCGTTGAATGCATCATGACTCAAGCTTAATTGAAGAAACTGTGTTATCTAAAGTTATCTTAATTCATTGAATGCATTTAACCTTTTCCTTAGCATACCAAAGCACCATTGTTCACAATGATGAACACTTTAATTTAATAGATGGGATGCTGTGACAAATTTTTCTGTGTTAAATGGGACAAATAGGGAATCTGTGTTTAATTATTCTGTGTCAAACACACAATCCAAAGTGGCTTCATATGTATATAAGGAATGTGCTTAAAAAAGTCGTGTTTCATACTGATTTATAGAATATTTTAGCAAAATCCCTACTAGTCCAGCACCATCTGTTCCACTTGCTGCTGCCTCCTTTCCCAGGCTGTGCAGAGAAGCCGGCGGCACTTAGTTCACTGCACGGTAGTATAGGAACCTATCAGCAGATAGGCTGTCCTGATTGGCTGTCCCCCTCCTTCTTTACTTCTGGCAGGGACAGTTAGGACATGCCCATCCCTCATTTGAAACGCAGTCAGGGACCAGAACAATCTATGGGGAGCTCCAATAAAGGGGCGAATTTTAAAGATAATATTTATGTTTAGCCCAAAGTGAAATCAGCACCATATAGTTTACATGAATGCCTAAAACATTTGAGTTTTTCTATTTATCATATATGTCTACTTTTCTTGGCATCTTGGCTCTCTACATTCAGTTATGTTTTATGGGCTGTCTATATGAACATCTATTGTGCTCTGTGGAGCCTTAAAGTGGCCATACTTTGATCTGTAAGGTAACTGATCAGCCTGTGGTCCAAATGGATGATTAAAGCATGACTTCTGCATTGGCTTTCCAAAAAGTATTGTTCACTTTGTTTTGGTTTAATAGGCCCCAACAGGAACTGCAGTATGGTCATGCATCGAAGACCTACATCTGACCAGGACCTGCCAAGCAGCAGTCCACACTGTCTCATCTTCATAATGGGGTCTGAATCCTGTCCAAATAAAATAATTACATTTTTGACCTCCTGCTGAGTTATGCTAGAAGTGTCATCACTAAGGTGGCATCCCATCTGGATGGATTGATGAACATAAATACAAATTTTGGGCTTTTTTTTTTTTTTTGTCCCCACAACTACACAGCCCACATCATGGTCACATCTACCCGACTCCTTTGCAAGTTACCTGTGGCTCAGTCAAATGGTAGGGGGTTAGGGTGTTTTCAACTGAAACCCAACTGCTACATTGTCATACAATAAAACTAAATATATTTGCACAAATGCCATTACTTATGGCTTTCAGCCCTTATATTGGGTTGTTCCACTGAAGGAGGCTACTTCAGAAGGTACTGACTCATATTGCCTACCTAGCTCTGAAACTGAATGCTGTCCCATGTACCCCCACACCCCAATATGCGTAAATAATATATATCCCTTAGTTGAACTCGGTGGTAAACCGTAAATTATATTTCTCTCCTGGAGGTACCTGAACAGTCCAAAGATGGGGCAGTCTGAGAGCTTTCATCGACAGTACCCTCACTTTTGTTTAATCTTATGGAAATCTATTTTGGGGTATAGGTGTTAGTTACCCAACTGATTTTGATTATTGTTGAATTTTGGTGGTCCAAGCACCATTCATTCATTACAAAAACATATTAAAAATGTCCTTTATACACATAAATGCAACTTTAATATGTTTAATGTACTTGGTCCTCCATTTGATCTGTGGCCTCCATTTGCCACGTGCCCCTTTGCAATTACTCAAACCAACCAATTGATTCAATGTGCAGCAACACGCATACTCAAAGCATATTTTTGATTGGTTGCTGTGGGATACTGCCCTGAGACATATTTACCCAGTATTAATAAATGATCCACTGTACTGTATGTTTGGAACTGTAACATGCAGAATTATGAACCTTGCATTACAATACTATTACAGAAGAGCTTACATGAGAAGTCAATGAGTCAATGTATTGTATGTCGTCTCATTCCATGACAAAAGACCTTCCTCCCATGCCCCACGTGGGTGAGTTCATCAGAAATATAATTCATAATGTACAACTCCATTGAATGTTCAGGGCCATACAAGCAACCCATGATATGAAGACCCAGTTAGTTCCCCTTGACTTTGGTTTCTTACACTTGTGTTTGTCTGAGCTATATAAAAAATATAAATCGGAAAAAACAAAGAGCCCAACAAAAGCATCCTGTCTTTATTTCTGAGTGCCTGGATATTTAACTCAATGACAGGACTGGTAGGAATAGAAATAAAGGATCCATAGCCTCACGTACTCACTAGTGTTTCCGGCCCGGCGCTTGTTCTCTGAGAAAGCTGGCGTGATAAAAATAAGCAAATAAAGAATGTTCTCCAAAAATCAATAGTACCTTTGATGTAAGCCAGATAATATCTCCAAAACCTGACTCCACGTGTTCCACCACTGACAGGCTTTCAAATAGACATTTATCCCAAGAATAAATAAATGTGCATTTTCAGAAGTGGATCACAGAAGAATGCTGGGCTATAGAAACTCGACTTGTTTATGTAGGTCAGTCAAGGCAATAAAAAACACACAGAGCTGCATTAAGGTAAGTACCTTGAGTGCTCAAGTTATGTAGCAAAACAGGCACATTGAGCCCAATATCACATAGCAACTGGTTGGGGTTTTATCCAATGGTGAGGAGTCAACAGCTATTGCACATCTTGAGAGATGGAATAATGACAATATATGTTATTTGCTCATCTGGTCCACTGTACACATAGGAACACCAATCTATGTGTTCCTTTCCTGATTGCAAAGCAGGCCAAAATTCACACTAGGTCCCATTTTCTATGACTATGAGGGGTGCCTTGGGCTCCATGAGGCTGCACTGTGAACCTGGCACTAAATAAACAAACGCACAATCAGCACAAGAATGTAGAGCAGTTAGCAAATGGGACCTGTGTTGTACTCATTTACATGCCTAATGCTTGTATGTATACCTGTAAATGGGTTCTAGGGTGTCTCAAACTTTTGTTTGAGTTTCCAAAAATAATACCCTGGTTAGGGTGAGAAGACCCAGTAGACCAAAGTTATTAATACTTGATAGTAACACTGCCCAATACCAGTGTCCAATACCCCCAATACCAGCGTCCTACTGCACATGTGCTGCCAAGCACCGACGGATCCTGGAAGAAGACGTTGCTGAAGAAAATGGCATCCTGGAACCTGCACAGAGGGGACCTGCATGGAGGGGTAAGTAGTCACTAAGGGGCATTTGCCAGCGGGCAGAGGTAGGCTGGGGGGAGGAGGGAGGGGGGCCTACAGGGGGTGGGGGGTAGGGGTTGTTAGCGCAGGAGTCATTGAATTCCCCTTTAAGAGGGGTATGATCACTATATATAAATATACAAGGGTTAGTAATGAAATAAAGAAAGTAGAGAAGAGTGACTAAGCTTGCATTGATTAGACTAGAGAAGAGACAGTTGAAAATGATCACTATACGTAAATATAAATGGGGCTCATAAATAAACACTCTATTCACTGTAGGTCCTTCGAGCAGACAAAAGGACATCCATTTAAATCAAAGGATAGGAGGAGACCACCTTAAAATGCTAAACACCTCAAGCAGTTGCAGATATCTTACAAAAAGGTTTGGATGCATTTTGTTTAGCAAATGAGAAAATATAATGGTACTGAAATATACTGTATTCTAGGTACAAACCTCATCCAGGTTCTGTTCTGAACTTTGAAGTCAATAAGGAATCATACACAAAGTGCACCACACCCTCTCAGTAGGAGCATGAGTAGTTGTACCACAGTGAAAAACATATGTCCCTTTCATAAATGAACCCCACAGTTCCCTTTAAATGTTATTTAATCTCACACTTCTACACAAGATAGTGCGGAAAAAATGTCGCTGCTTCTCCAGTATAAAAATATTCCATATAATGCCACGTGGTGGAATGTCTGGAGACAAACACACTCTTTAGAATTGTTTCCTTCTGATATGGAGATAATTTGTTCTGTAGGAATCCCATATTCTGTAAACAATTGAGAAAAGGGTGACCATGGACATGATCAGAAAGATACCATGGAAGGGGGGGGTTGTGTTTCCACCTTCCCCAAGTAATGGTTTGTTCCAGTGAATTATTTATCTAGACTAGGAAGAACTAGAAAAAATCAAACTGGCCCCCATGTTGGGCAGTTCCGACTTCAATTCCATTTGGGCTATACACACAGTACCAGCACTTGAGAATATATTTCATATATTTGCTATTCGTATTTCCACATAATCTGTAGAACAAATCAGTTAAAGTGCATAGATGTTTTGGCCCCGTGTACCATTATAATTTATTATTTTAGACTTTTGCTAGAAGAAGAGCAGCTTTTTCTCTTTCTCTATGGAGTATATGGTAGTTGATAAGCTCAAAGTTTGACCCTTGATAAATCTGCCACTCAGGGGCAGATTTATCAAGGGTTGAATTGTAAATTAGAATTTTCTAATTTGTTTGTGTGTCAAAACTTATGAATTCACATTTCAAACCACCAACTCGAATGTAAATTCAAACGTGAGATATATTACCCCTAGACCCTAAAGATAGTTTATGTACAAGTCAATGGCAGGGGTCCGTTGAACCAGTTGAATATGTTAGTTGCCTTTGATACAAATTTTTGAGTTGGGACTATTCAATTGAATATTAGACGTTCCAGTTTTTCCACAAATAACCACCAATGAGTCCATTCAAATTTCTTAGAATAAGAAAAAAGTTGCATCAATTTGTGTTATTTACTAAACTCCATTCAAACTTTTTTGGGGCAATAACTTTTTCGAGTTATTTTTAAAACACAATTCTTTTAGATTTATTAAAACCAATGCAGCATAAAACTAAAAAATCTGCCATTTCAGACCTTCCGATTTTGTGTACCTATCATAGTTTCTGTGGTCTTCGCTGGAGTTAGCCTGAAATTTCAAACTTTTTCAGAAAAAAAATTCAAAAAAATTTAGCAATTCCGGAAAAAACGCACAATTCGCGTTTTTGCAAATTTTTGACGAGTTTTTACAAAAACCAATTAATTTGAGCTTTTTTAAGAATAAATATGGTTGAATCAGGTATTAGAGTTTGGTTGCATTTTTTTATTGTAGTAAATAACCCCCCCTAATTATCTTTCTTCCGTTTCCACTAACGATAGGGTTACGCATAATACAAATATTTCCATAAGCTCCCTTTCATAAACTGTCATAAAGTTGTTGGAATAATGAATAAATAAATAATAAATAATTTTTCTTAGAATTTCAGGATAATGTGGATGATTATTTTTTCAGTCTCAGTTTGAGAATCAATGTCCTAAACCCTAAACATTACTGCTTCAAATCTATCTACAATCCTTGACTAAATGGATTCTTTCAGAGAGGGAGAATAGTGAGCAAATCCAATTCTTTTTTACATGAGGTTGTTTGAATAGAGGTAATGTTCAACAAATTCTCAGAGCCTTGGCATTATACCACAGTCGTCTCCAGGTGTCGGATGGAAATGAACTGAAAGCAAAGTGAACAGATAATATTCACACTTTCAGAGAATTCAATAAAAACTGTGACTTCTTTCCTATATGTGTCAGCCACTTTATAGTTACTCAGCTCGACAGAAGCACCATAGTAACACAGATGTGTCATTATCTCTACTGGGCTGCATTCTGACTAAATATTGCCACTTTAATGGCAAACTTTCATTGCCAGCTCAAATTAGAACGTTGAATCAGATATACTGTACTCTGTGCTTCGGGTCTTTTAACAAATATATAACAGTTTAACAGTTGCTATGTTCACTTAGTCTAAAAAAGCTAGTACAATATGAGGGTTATTTATTAAAGTCCAAATGCCAAAAACTCAAAAAGTGCAAGTTTTTTTATTATAAAATACAACATTTTAGTGGAAAAAAAAGAACTAGAATTTTTCAAGGTTAATTAAACCCAGAGAATGGAAAACGTCTGAATATGGTATCGTGGATTCATTAAAATAGCCAGATAAATTCTGACGTAAATAAGGCCCTATGTCTATGAAGATTCTCAGTCATCCAGGTCATGATATACAGTATCTAGCAGAGTCAAAAAATTTCACTGCTCAAACGAGTTTTTACTGAAGTTCAATGGAACCGTTGTGATTGGATTTCTGTAACTGAACTACCCTTAAGGGTTTAAATTCCTGACCACTCAGTTAACTGAAGAAACCACTCAGATGAGTGGTGAATTATTTTCAAGTAAATTCTTAAGTCCAGTTGCCTTTGCATTAATTCTGCTAGATACTGTAGGCTAGTATAAGTTCTGAAATTAATGAGTAAGAAAGGGGACCAAGCTAGGAGGGAGTCAGCTGTTCAGCATATAGGAACTATACAGATTAAGAACGAAGAAAGGAGAATAAATCCAAAATACATCCTTATTTTATTTGATCTTCGATCATTCGATGATCGAATAACGATCGTTCAATCATTCGAATGAATTATTCGATCATTCGAATGATTCGTACGATTGAAACGATCGAAGACTTCAATCAGGACTTAGCCTCAGAAGCCTATGGGAGGGTTCCCATAGGCTTCTATAACAATTCGGTAGGTTCAATCTGAAAAAAAATTTAAATCCTTCGCTGGTCGAATGATCGAACGATCATTCGATCGTTCGCTATTCGATGATCGAATAAGCCAAATTTGCATATTCGACCAATCGAATTAATCCTATGATCGGAATTCGATTGAATTCTATCGAACTTCGATCTATTCACGTGAATTTAGTAAATCGGCCCCGTGTCACTTCAGTCTTCCAAAATTGCTTGAATTTGCCTCAAGAAGAAACTTCAAGCAATTTTGGGAGACTATAGCTACACATGGGTTTTACCACCAGTGATTCACATTATTGCCGTGGAAGCAGAGATTGATTGCTGGTGATTAGTGAGGAGCAAAATTGTTTGCCATGTTTTGCCTTGAAAAATGTGTTGCTCAAATTTGCCTTGCGTCAAAAAAAAATTGTCTCCCATAGACACTTAATTTTCAGTGAAGGGAAACGGGTCAGATTCGCCCAGCACTACTGTTGAATAATCTTCTTTTGTGCCATTTACCTAATAGAAATTTTCTTAGATTTTCAGACTGGTAGCGAAAAGGCTTATCCTTGTTTCAGACATTCTTCAGAATAAAACACATACAACAGAACAGCTTGGAGGTAATCTTTTATGTGACAAAAGTGTTATTACTTCTGTCATTTGATTTAACCCCCACAACATATATTCAACATAAAAATGTCTCATTGGCTTTTAACTTATATCTTTGATGTGGCTGTGAAGAGGCTGCCATTGAGTATGGAGTAAAGCCTAGGTAACTGAAGTTTGCAAAAAAAATCATCAGTAATTAAAAACATTTTGGTTTTAGGAATACATTATTTTACTAATGTATTGTTTGATTATGTCAAGCTAAAATTCTCCCATTCACAACACTGAACAAGAAATATTACATTATGGGGGTTATTTATTTATTATTTTTTCTGGTCTGACTTTTAAAGGCGAAAAACATTTTTTTTTATTAAACTGTTATGGTGGAAGTCTAAAACTACTCTAACTCAGACCTGCTGAGTTCAAGCAGAAGTCAATGGCAGATGTCTCGCTGATATCCTGATCTGTGCTGGGTTTCGTTCAATAATCAGAAGATTTTGTGTGTTTTCATGCATCCAATCCAAAAAAGTCATGAAAAAACCTCAAAATTCGTATGATACTCAGTTTTCTGCATTGAGTTTTTTCCAGCACTATTTTTATTTTGAAAAATGTATTGATAAAATGTTGGGGGAAATCCATGCAGATTTGGTTAGAGTAGTCTTCAGAAGATAGCAAGAACATTTTTGATTTTGATAAATAATTCCCTATGTGTATAATGTGGACAATGTGTGTTTCATGTCTTGTTCAATGCTAGATTCAGTGAAGTAAAGGTGGATTTTTAAAAGATCTTTTTGTTATTTTCAGATCTGGTTTATCCTGAAATGATTGTTCATATTTGTCCATGAACTAAAAAAGTGATATTGTCTAGTTAAAGCCATAAAAACTGTGGTTGGTTGCCTGCTTGGCCCAAAAAACAATTGGACAATGGATACATTTTACTGTGAACTGTGAAACTTTTCTAACCTGCCCGATTTTCTGACTGAAAAATCATTGTATTGTTGGTGCCCACTAACCTCATGATAATTTGATGGATTAATCAGATCCCACTAAAATCTCTCATTAAGGAGAGAAAAATCTTGATGTAATGTCTATGATCACCTTAAAAGCCAAAGCAACCCATATTAAACCAACCAATCAAACTGCAGATAGTTTGCCCCAATGGTAGAGCTAATAAAATAATTATAGTCTAAAAAAAAAGGCTACAGTATATTGTTTAGAGAAGAATTGAGATAAAATATGGCAACACAACAGTTTAGTCCTTTTCTATAGTTAATTGCTGTTTAGTTTCTTGTTAATGCAGGAATACAAACAATCCCAAGCTGTCTCAAATTTGACTCAAAATGGAAAAAACTCCTTTCTGGATCAACATTGCATTGTTAGAATTTGCTGCATTAATATCCAAATGACCTTCAGATTTAGGACACTTGGCCCAGATGCAAAATCTATGCAGACACACTACATGGGTCGTTTTTGTCTGCCTCGTTTGGTACAGTTTGGCAGATTGTCAGTGTCAGATTGAAGGTCTGGAGGAGGTTGGAGGAAAACCTGTTTACTGAACAAACAATGAAAGTGATGTGTCTGGAGTTCCAGGACAGAATTACAGACCCGCGCCAAGCAGTTTTTTTGGAAACCTGACAAATCGTTTGAGCTGAGCTTGGTAGTTGAGCTTATCCATGCGGAAAGTACACTTGGTGTAAAGCTCCAAAAGCTCCAACAATAATATTAAAAAAGCTCTCGTGCTGGGTTTTTATTTTCTTTCTGTGCACTTTAGAATTGAAGTAGTCAGCACTGGCATGGCTGGCCCCTCGGAAAAAGAGCAGATTTTATATTGATGACCTGCATAGAACAGAGTAAGTTGCAGTTGTTCATCTGCAGATACAGTGATGTAAGTGCTTGAATGAGAAAATTATTATATCTGAGTAAGGACACAGTTCAAGCCCATTCGTTAGACCATATGTTTGTAGTTTCTTAAAGTGATGTCATAAAAGAAAGTGTTCACCAATGTCATATTTGGGAAAGCCTTATGAAAAGAGCAGAGCTAGGGGTTGGCAGAAGAGGCACCTGCCTAGGGTGCAATGATTGGGGGCATTGGACAGGTACCTCTTGAAAAGCCTTCTGTCCATCCCTAGTCTGAAGTTTCTTGCTGCCGCTGGCTCTATGCAACTCAGTTTGTTCCCCCAGTGACACCACTACATGTGTATGTGCATTCCTGGGCAAGCAAAGGGGGTGAGGTGGCCAGCAGTGTTGCCTAGGGTGCCCAGCTGGCTTGTCCAACCCCTGTAAAAGAGTCTAATGAAGAAAGGAAAGGCAATCATAAATCATGTACAAAGTTCATAAATCTTTATAGTCAACCTCCAACTACTAATGCAGTGGATCTCAATCCTGCTTTGGGTGGTTCATCTTGAATCTGAAATACAATGTTATATCTTCCTACAATGGAAAAAACTGATTAAAATATGGTATAAATTGATTTGAAATAGACCTTAATTTTGGTTTCCCTTCGAGAAAAAAGGTTAGAGAACTCCGTATGTATTCTTCAAATGCTTCTAAAGTTTAGAACTGAATTTCTCAGTAATGTAAGCCCTAAATAGTAGCAGGTTTGGAGGATGAACTGCCTCACCCGGGCTCAGCCTCCCA
>CM044434.1:4068839-4083110 GCA_024363595.1 Xenopus borealis | reverse complement strand
TGCAAACTAAAATTTCACCTTACTATCTTCCTAGTTGTAATTCATGAAACAATTCTTACGAACCTATTTACATTTTTTCCATATCAATTGTTTTTTTGCTTTGCGAGGAGCAGGTTGCTATTTGTACACATCATTTCCAAGCCCAGGGTCAGTATTAAATAGTGAGGGAGGAATATGCAATAAACTTCTCTAATGGAAATAGAAAGAGAAAACTGTAATTTAAGGAAATTATAGACCATGCAGTGACAATCATTGTCGAGTTTTCTTTGATTCCCCTTCATGAAGAAATAAAAACACTGCACTAACTGCGTTCAATGAATCCATTATAAAAACAGTCAGGAGTCTCATTTGGAAGTTCAAAAAGGGTGTAGGGGCTGATCATATTGAGGGGTAGAATGTAGTGAGATATAGTCATTGGCAGAGGAGATTAATTACATGACATTTTACATTGCAGGTATTGGATCTGAAATTTTTTGTTTCATATAATTATAAAGATATCCTTGGGTGGCAGTTTTGTGTACAAATAGAAAAAAAACCTTGTTGAAAATTCTGCTGGGAGAACTGACAGTGGTACCATCTGTTATCAGATTGGCCCAGTGGTGCCCTCTCTTATCAGATTGGCTCAGGGATACCAAACAAGTATTATACAGACATGTTAACTGTAATCCCCCTGAGGTTTTACAGAATGGATCTTTCCATAATTTGGATCTTTATGCTTGTAGTCTACTAGAAAATCATGTTAACATTATATAAAGCCAATAGGCTGGTTTTGCTCCCAATAAGGATTAATGATATATTATATACAGTATATGCATATAGTTGGGATCAAGTACAAGCTACTGCCAAATAAAAATTATTTGAATCGTTCAATCCCATCGTTCAAATTGAAGGTTTCAAAGGATTTTGCGCAAAATCGAATTCCTAGGACTTAATTTTCAGGACTGGTTCTAGGAGGTCCCGCATAGGCTAAAATGGCAATTCGGCAGCTTTAAGGTGGTGAATAGTCAAATTCAAAGGATTTTTAAAGGGCCAGTACTGGCCAGGCCAGTACTTTAATCGGATCAAATTTTGGCCTATTTGACATTCGAAGTAGCCCAAAATTATTTTGAAATTAGAATCCTTTAAATTCGAATTTTAGTCGAATTTTCACTTCGAGAATTGGTAAATGTGCTTCTAAATGTTTGGACTATTTTTGAACAAACCTTTCTTGGAGGTCCAAAATTTTTTCAAAGTTCCCCTTATCTCATAGCATGGGTACAGATCTTGGTGTATCAGCCATAGCGCCAACAATATTTAGTACAGGATTGATTTGTAATCTTGGTTTTCAGGTGTTCCTAGGAGATCAGATGTTCTGGGAGGGGGGAACTGTGGGTTGTGTTAGAGTCTCAAAGCATTTGTTTATAAAAATTTGTAGAGCAGCTTCCACTACTCATTAGGCAGAGGAAGTTCTTCTGTCTGAAAGAATCTTTTCACTGAAGTAAAACTAATTTTTTTAGGACTGAGCAAAGAGTTTGGTTGTTCTAAAAATATAATTTTATTGGCAAAATAAACCAGTGTAAAATACTTAGGAAGTTGGCATGTAATTAAAAGATTAGCACTGTAAAATTTGAAGCAAGTATTTTTACTGGCTCTTACATATGTGCCACCGTATTAAATTTGCATAAACTGCAATGAATATCAGAGGGAATATGTATATAATGGCTGCACTGTAATTATGAATACTAAATAAAAAGACAGACAGGCTTCTCAGTGAAGGAACACGGACACAGAAGGAAAAAAGATATAAATTGGGAATGGTTCATTTTGCCCCATAAGGTGCATGATTTTTAATAAAGGTAAAATGTACTGTTGTTATATTTATTGGACATTTTACAGGTTAAGGAATACTGATATAACAAAATAATAACCCCCTTTTTATTATGATTCAATTTTGCATTTTAAATTCAGCACATTGGTGCACTTGGCTTCCTTATATATTTCAATGTTAAATCCCAGACATTTCATTCATCAGTATAATGAATGTTAAGCTATTCTTATGTTTTAATCCTCAGTGTTTATCTACATTATCTGTGATAGAGGATGTTTTCCTCTCTTCATTGCTTTCTATGGAAAGAACATTGAAATAATTGTGTAATTACCATGAAATAGTTTCCCCCACGCAAGAGGAGAGCTCATCTCCAAATGTATTTTAATGTGCAAAGTGTAAAATTTAGGCTTAAATTGCCATTTCTTTAACCCACAATGCATATGTTTTTTTCCAGAATCCCAGCATATTATAGGTGCCTGCTAATATGTGCTCACCAAAAATTACACACAAAAAATTAGCTTGATTTGCTATCTTCAGACTTTCTGCTACTGATGGTGTTTGAGTTTCTAAGAACTGTATATAGCTGCCTTTCTGTAGTCTAAGGATAAAGTTGGGGTTACTCATAATCTAAAACATACTGTAGATCTCAACCTATTGATTAGATTTGTAATAAGTAAGAGGAGGAAATTACTTTAGTAGTGTGGTTATGTCCAGCACCTTGCCCTTCTGTGTTTTGATGTTGAGTCTACTGGCTCGTCAACGCCTCGTGATTTCTTTTAATTGTGGGGTATGAAGTAGGAGTGATCAAACTGGTAGGGAATGATATAGGGGAGGAACAGGAATTGGTGCCTGGCATTACGAGAAAGACAATGTCCATTCAGTTCTGAGTAAATTCCATGGAAAACACTGCATTTATGGAAATTGTTAATATGAAAATGTTAGTACTTTGGTATTTACTGTAGATACCATGTTGCTTGGCTGCCATTGGGCTGTAGGCAAATACATGTCTCTAGGCTTGCTGGAATAACTATGTTTGGTAGAGGAAGATTGTACAAAAAACTGCATCCATTAAGTTTACTGGTTGTTCCAACAGGGTTGCAGAGTGCTTTAGATATATGAACAGCCCTAGGTTTATCACTAGTAGTGATGGGTGAATCTAGGCAGATTCACTTCGCCGAAAAATTCGAGAAACGATGCATCTCATTTTCCGGCGCACGTCTCATTTTTTTTGCGGGTGTTTCACGAATTTATTCGCCCACCCCTACTCACTAGTTAAGTGCCTACATGCATGAACATAAAATGTTGAGTGCTATTTCACAGTACTGTTGAACTGAAGTTTGTAGGATGTGTAAAGATAAAACGGTAGAGATTTAGAGATTTATTTGAGATATCAGTGCAACAACACATTTTTGGACTTATTGTGCCAAAGAGGTCAAAGAATGATCATGCAGAGAAAGTGATGAAAAAGTAAAAACCCAAGAACAATCTCTGCAGGAGATGTATCGTAAGGTCAAAGTCATTGTGCAAGGGTCAGAACTAAGGAACATTTATTGCAGAAGTCATGAATGCAAACAAGCATTAAGGTGGACATCCATTCAGGCTTTTTATAAAGTATTGGTTTATGTTGTTTGGACCTTCATTTAGAGATGATCCAAAGGAAACATCCACCAGACATACAGATCTCTTGGTTATGAGCCCATGGTGGCCTTTAAAACAGACAAACCTTGGTTAAAAGTACTAAGCCAGGCAAGACCTACAGTATAATTGGCTTGCGTCAGACTCAATAGCATTCAAAGAAACACTTTCTAATGACATTCCACCAGCATTCTCTGTGTACACATACAAACACACTGTGATAACAACATAAGTGCTGATCAGACAGAGCTAACTCAGATTACACACTTAGTTTAACCTGCAATTAACAGAGCGACTACTGACTCAAAAGTGAGTTCTATACATTAAGCTGGTGAAATTCAACTCATAGCGAAACATTTCCTTACAAAGCTATACTGCTCTCCCTAGAGCATTCCATGATTTATCATGATGAACTTTTGAGCTTTTATGGTTCTTTATATAGATTGTGTTACTTCTTACTTTACTTTAGAACAGAACCAGACATTATTTCATCCATTAGCACAATCCCACTCTCTGCATTGCAGAACAAAAAAGCAAAAGAATTAAACGGTCAGTATATCTTCATTTTTTGTAATTTTGTACTTCCGGGTTTTGATACAAGCACTGCATCATTGTACTTGGCAAAAAATTCAAATATTTAAAGAGCCCCTAGACAAATATAGGTCTATTTCCTTATAGTTCCTGGGTGTTCTCTTTGACCTCTACCCATTTACTGCACATTTGTTGGCATCTGAATTCGTACTGTGCTACTGTTGGTTCTGACCAGAGAAATTCGCGAATTTTTTGGCGATTCGCAAAACGAGTCGCGCGTCATGTCGTTTCCGACGCGTCGCGTCATTTTCGTCACGCGTCGCGTCGTTTTCGGTGCGCGACTCGTTTTTGCCGGCGAATTTTTTGGCGGCAAATTTTTTTGCCCGTTTCGCGAATTTATTCGCCCCTTGCGAATAAATTCGCCCATCACTACCAACAACATCTCTGATTGTTTGAACTGGACTACCTGATTGGTATCGGCCCTCAGATCTCATAGCTGTATTTTATATAAACAGTAGGCATAGCAAAATATCTATTTAGAGTAGCTTATAACTGTCACCTGAAGAATCTAAATATTAAATATATTTAGACCTTCCATTTGGTGAGGATTTTCTTCAAACCTCCTACTTGATAATCCACTTGTAGTGCTACATTAAGTGCAGAGGACTTAGCCATTATGGAGCAAATCATTACAGACAGCGGCACCAATTGAGTTTATCGCTCACACTTTAGTTTTACTATAATATCTGCTGCCTCTTTTCCCCTAGCTCATTTTGATTTTTTTTTTTTTATGGCGCATTCCATTGCCAGATGATATTTCCCAGGAAACAGTGATTGTTGTGTTCAGACTGGTACAACACCTCTTATAATCTCGATGAGCTACAAAGTTGGCTACAGCCAGAAGCTCATCATGTAATCGAAACTTAATGAAAATCAATAAGGTGAAAACTGTTTGTCTGGAGTTATTTCCAAAGTTAAAATTTTTCCTCATTGTGAATGTATTATTTTGTAAAAGAGGAAACTGTACAATTTCCTTCATAAGAAATAATGATGGCAGTTTATATATAAATTATTTTAACTATTAACTATTTCTATTATATTAGTTCTTGCTCTTACTGAATATATACAGGTATGGGACCTGTTATATAGAATGCTCAAGACCTGGGGTTTCCAGATAAGGGGTTTTTCTGTAATTTTGGATCTCTACATATTAAGTCTAGTAAAACATATTTTCCACATTACATAAACACAATAGTAGTGATGGGCGAATTTATTCGCGAATAAATTCGCGAATCGCCAGTGAAATTCGCCAGAATGCGCCTAAAACTACACGACGCGCGTCGGAAACGATGTGACGCCCGTCAAAAGCGTCCCGCGACTCGTTTCGTGAATTTTTCGCCAATTCGGGAATTTTTCTGGAAATTCACGAATTTTTCGGGGAAGCGAATCTTGGGAGATTCGCCCATCACTACACAATAGGAGTGTTTGCTTTCAAAGGAATAATGATATCTTTGTTGGGATCAAGTACAAGGTACATTACTGTTTTATTACTATAGAGAAAAAGGAGATAAATCACTGTTAGACACTAGTGATGGGAGATGGGCATGGATTCACAGTGAATTTCCAGACTTTGTGTTCACAAAACTGCAGCAAACATTCTCCATTGAAAAATTTGCTGCAACAAAACAATCGTCAGAATCGACGCAAGTCAAAATTATTCGAACACCCATTGACTTTAATGCATTTGGACAAAAGAGTCGAGGGTGAAAAAATAAAACAGAGGGATCGGTCAGTAACAATAGAGGGAACAGTCAGTGAAACAGGGGGATCAGTCAATAACACAGGGGGATTGGTCAGTAATAAAAGGCGGAACAGTCAGAAACACAGGGGGTCAGTCAGTAAGAAGAGGTGGAATTTAGAAACACAGGGGGATCAGTCAATAACAAAGGGGGATCAGTTAGTAACAAGAAGGAACAGTTGGTAACACAGGAGTATCATTGAGTAAAAAGGAGGGAGAGTCACAAACATAGGGGGGATCAGTCGGATCGGTCGAACACAGTGAGATCTACAAAGAGAACCATGGAGACAAAGCTAAAGCAAAATCATCAGGTTTTAGAAGATCCTGGTTATTGGTACACAAGGCTAATTGCCTAAAATACTGCAGCACTGGTTGCGATTTCCTCTTCCTAGACAATTACATTGTTTCATAATAGCAGATCTGGCTTCTGACAATGGGGCCCAGAATAACCAATGGCATAATTAGGATATCTAAGGACTAAAAGGCCTCAGAGGGTAAATGTTTGTTTTGCATAATTGGACATAGTAGTACTTAGCTCCTTAATTGTCCAGTAATAATGCACACTTAAGAAACACAGACATTCCGAGCCAGAGACTAAAGAGAATACACTGATGGTTTTATAAAGAGAGAGAGCTTGGCTCAAGGATACAGGTATAATGAGGAACTTTAACCAGGCTGAGCGTTAACCTTACTGTACAATGTGCAAGTATCTCATGATTCTGTATAAATAGTATAGAAGCCTACTTTTGCCTAGACAGTAAGAGGGCCTTCAATGTTAGAGTGCTTCTTGCTCTTACAGAATACTTGTATTTATGTTTATATGTCAGTTGAGGATTCATTTAAATGGCCATGTGATTGCTTTATTGGACTCTTCTTATGAATTGTTCAACAGATTAATATTATTTATGCCCTTCCTTGCTAAAAAGAGCATTGAAGCTATTTTTGAAGTCTATCAATAATGGACTGGACTCCATAATTCCATATGGGTGGTGATATGTGGAGATTATTTGCCAAGTGATAAATGTTCACTACAGTGGGAGACTAATCTGCCCGAGATGCCTTCCCACTGGCGAGAATGCGAATCATCAATGGGATGGCATATGTGTCTCTGTTGTTTTCTGAAATATCCCAAAGTTTCCTTGTAAGGCAACTTTGGGCGATTTTGGAAAGCGACGTGCATGCCATCCCACCAGCGATTCCCACTTGCCGGCAGAAAGACATTTCAGGGAGATTAGTCATCCCCAGTAGTGAGATTTTCCTCTTAGCGACTAATCACTACCCTAACTGCCCTAGAAGTATAGGGCTGGTGAGCCTTTCCCTGTGCTGAAGGTCAGGTTTTTCCCATTTTTGTATATCTTCTTACTGCATTATTTTGCTGCTGGGTTCCATATTGAGTTGGTCTGGATCAGCCTGTAACCAATGAAAACAACAGAACCTTCTCAGAGATCAATCAGAGCTGTAGAAGTTCAGCTGACCCTCTATTCTCATCTTGGTTTTCTGCATAAGGAATAGTAACTGGAAATGATGAACTTTTGCACCCATGACACCATCTTTTCCCCATTTATGGGAAAGGTCTTTCCTAGTATTCCATAAATGAACTTAGAATCTCATCAGGTCCTTTTTTTATGGCACAGAACTGCTTCCCCTCTTCCCACTACATAGAACAGGAGGCATTTCACGAGCAGCAGCCTCTTTTACTTTAATATTTAGGAATGCTCCACAAACTAAATCCATAAGAACTCTTCCTTGCTACTGCTACATGGGGATGCCTATCCAGCAGAGCCAAGACTAGTAGTAATGGAACTCAAGGAAATACTACATGGCCCAGTACCCCCATGTCCTCTAAAATGCACACCCCCATCCATCCTACACAGTCTCAATAATTTTCCCATTCACTCACATGATCAATTCCTCACTTAAGGTCTACAACTCTCAGAACTGTGCCCCAAGCCAACTGCACCCCATTCACATACCTACCCTCACTGTCCCTAGTTTCAACATCACTATCCAGACATCCAGTGGGCAAGGCCATCACTATGCTTTTGGAATACATGTGATTTTTCTTATACAGGATATAAGAAGGGAAACGTAAATGAAACCTCACTTAACTCCAGAAACCTCCTTTTTAAAATTTCCAAAGTCTGCATGAAAATTAAATTAATCAATCTGATCATTTGCTTTACACATCATAGGCCAAACTGGGGTGTTGAAACCAATCTCTTCATAATAAACCAATTATGCAAAAGTTCAGTTGGATAATCCATGGATTTACAGCCTCACAAGGGCACACATGCACCTCTTTTTCAATTAAATAAAATTCACTTAGAGGAAGAAAGTCCTGAGTATAGCAGGTGACCCTGTGATAAAACAAATGCTCATAACAATATTAATAATGAGGCATATGATTATTTTCTTTGTGGCCACTCTGAACTCTTGCTGGCTCTGGCTGCCAAACAACGATCTGGTCACGGAACATTGAAACCCAAGTACATAATTTTTTTAGGATCCAGTGTTTAAAATTAACTTGTTGGTCCATTAAAATAAATGAAGTCCAGTTCTTATTCATTTCAACGGATGATCAATCAGCAGAGGGAAAACATTCATTAATGTCTTGGCAGTCAGAGTTTGTTGGGCATTCTGAAGTGGAAAGCAGAGTCCTGGATTGCAGTCAGAACTGCAGTTGTACCATATCTCTGAATCAAACCTACTTAGGCACTTCAGGTCTTTATTGTTGCCAAATGAAAGCGAAAATGCACCTGCCTGTAAACTACAGTCCCTACTGTAAATGCTAAGGATATTAGAAGTCACTGAGGGGTGTGACCATATAAAGGCACAAGACTGAAGGCTGAATTATACAGGGAACTCTGAGTATCACTCATGTATTATAAGGTATAATGTATCCCCTACTGTAAATGATAAGGATATTAGAAGTCACTGAGGGGTGTGACCATATAAAGGCACAAGGCTGAGTTATACAGGGAACTCTGAGTATCACTCATGTATTATAAGGTACCCCCTACACAATATTAGAAGGATTCAAGAAGTCAGTTAACTATATCTATTGAATCCTTTGGGCTTCTGAAGTTCTCAAACAATTGTCTAGCCAGGAGATTTTCTAGAGAGATATTTCTTGCTATTCCATATAGTCATCCCTGCAGCCATAGCTGAGTTTTTACTTGTAATTAGAGTGAAATGTGTCAGGATCATCTGAATTCCTTTTAGCATAATGGTGGTTGCTTCTTTTTGCTCCAACTATAAGAAACAGAAAGTAAAAAGTAAAAGTTAGGCTTATTTAACATCAAATAACACATAGTTTCTCATTTGTCTGTTGTTCTCCCTCAGGCAATTGCAATTCTCTGGAATTTTCTTTGGAAAATGATGATAGAGAAGCATTTAGTTTTCTAAAGTGCATTACTGATACAAATGAGTAACAAATCACTCTGCGCCTCATGCGATAAAAATGCTTATGAAGAATTGTGTCCTTAGGGATGTATTTACATCTTTTTCTCTCTAAAACTTCACTTGTCTGGAAGATTTCTGAAAATTTAAATTTTAGACAATAGTAAACCAACTCTTAATTTATTTAACCTCTAGTTCTTAAAGGAGACCTGAAGTATTTTAATTTCCTGAAGGGCAGGAAGCTAAGACACAACCCTCTCATTATAGGTTAAAGTGGGAGGGTCAAGGATGCATTTGGTGGCACTAAATTAAATATAGGTGCAAACAGTTGGCTGCAGTTTTCAATTAGAACGCTGTTCAAATTACTCTTATGGAAGCTTGCATGGAGGAGCCAGAAGCCAACCCAAGCAGTGGGTGAGACTAAAACACTTTGATGGACAGGGGAGAGCAGGAAGCCTGTAACCCAAGCAGTGGATGGGACTAGAACACTCTGATGGACTGGGAGGCACAGGAATCTTGTAAGCCAAGCAGTGGGTGGGAGTAGAACATTCTTATGGACAGGGGAGGCACAGGAAGCCTCTAACAAAAGCAGTGGATGGGACTAGAACACTCTGATGGACAGGGGGGAGCAGGAAGCCTGTAAACAAAATAGTGGGTGGAACTAGATGGACATGAGCACACAGAAAACATGTATCCCAAGCAGTTTGTAGGACTAGAACACCCTTACCCAAGCAGTGGGTGGGACTAAAATACTCGGTTCAACAGGAGAGGTGGAGGAAGCCTGTACCCCAAGCATTGGGTGGGAATAGAACATTCTGATGGACATGAGAGGCACATGAAACATGTATCCCAAGCAGTGTGTAGGGCTAGAACACTCTTATGGACAGGGGCAAGCGTGAAGCCTGTAATCAAGGTAGTGGGTGGGACTAGAACACTCTAATGGATAGGAGTGGCACATGAAACATGTAACCCAAGCCTTGGATGAGACTAGATCACTCTGATGGACAGGGGAGGAGCAGGAAGCCTACAACCCAAGCAGTGGGTGGGACTAGAAAAGCTCTTGTAACACTTTTTTTTGGGCTAGGCAGCACAAAGTAAAAGTGTCCAGCTAGAGTATGCACATAGGTTACACTGTGACACTACACAGCAAGGTAGGGCCTTCGCCAAGTGGAAATGATCCCTTTAAGAGGTAGTGGAACTACAAATACACAGGAAATATAGATTGGACGCCAGGAGGTTCTTGGTGAAAACATGAACAGGGTTTATTAGCATATGCACAAGGCAATGGACCACAGTTTTTACCCAGACAGGAAGATGTATAGGTGTAGCATATCACAGAGGAGAGACAGATGAGGCAAATACATCATACTTCCATGAGGCATAATAGTCTTGGTTGTAACACTCATTTACCCAGCTCCACCTGCCAGTGTGGGGATCGGGAAATCAATGTAGGAACTGGTAGCTGCTGCTAAGGCCTAATCCCTAACCACTTGAAATCCCTGCACTAAAGGCATATGGGGAAGCCTTATGGGACATGCTACTCCCTACTACAGATCCTCGATGGGGCATACAGCGGCACTTTCTATATAACCCCTCTATCTTCCTCCATCTAGAGAGTCTATTACAAAATCTCTCCTGATATAACTACCCTTGTTCACGGGATTACCTGGTTCCCGACTCAATGACTGAAGTACAGGTCCTTCAGGGCATGTGGCTTAATGAGGCCTTGGAGATCCCAGGCTCAATGGAACAACCATTTAGGATGGACAACAGCAGCCAAAGAGGCAGAGGCCCCTCCCTGCACGCAATATAAAGCAGTGTGGTGGGGGAGTGGTCACTACACCCTTTGACCAATAACTAAAGGTGTTGAATAAGAACTATTACAGGTGCTTACACCCAATAACAAAAGATGTACTAAAGGTAGGGGATTAACTCCATAAATACTGTATAGAATCTATAGGTCCCTACACTCCTTATCCCAGTGAAAAAATATGGGGCAATTGTACCCAAAAAAACTTTAATTGCACATGATACAGCAACCGCAGACATCATAACAGTGTTTTTCATATAGTTTTCTTTATATAAAGACCGTTAATGGGTCTCTGTGTGCTTGTGGTTGGTATATATAAATATAATATACAGCAGCTTATCTGCATAAGAAAACCCAGCCAATCTGCAGAGCAACATTATTAATTTACAAGCTGCAGCCGAGGAAGTAAAAGTTAATTTAACCTCTCTTCATATTTGTGCCAACAACCCAGGAAATATAAAAGAAGAGAGATGAGAAAATGTTTACCATGTCATTAAAGATTTATGAAAAACATCCATTTATTATGTCGAGCCAAGTTTGGATTGCTACAATTAATATTTGTTATTTACATATTTATCCCCTTCTAATCTTCCTGGAGGTTCTCTAAATACTGCAGCGAATCCGTCAATATTGCTGTACGCGTTTAACTTAATCCCAGCAAATGGAAGGCAGTTGGAGTAATTATTTAACGCTGCTTCGTGTGAATGGAACACCTTCCTGGTAATACATTAAAGCTTGTTGGGATTTGAGACTAGCTGGTAAAAATCAGGATTCGAATGTTGGAAAATATATTCCAGCGGACTTACTCAAACACGGTGAGATCTCATCAGTCAAAGTCAAAAGGGTTTTTTTATTTCTGCATTTCCTGAATTGTCTGTCCCTGTGTAAACATTAATTTCTGAACCGATCTAATCTCGGCTTAAATGCAAAACACGGAGCTTGTGGTTCAATCTAGACAAAGATGTCATACACACATGCATTATACGTTTAAGAAAAAGGAAGAAAATTATTTTATTTGCCTTTTGTTAGGGAAAACACACTATATTGGCATTGGTATCCAGACCCCTGCCCCCAATATCTCATTCTCAAACCAAATGGATCAACATGAGGTTGCCCTTTCTGTTGCTCCTATAACAGCCCCTACTCTTCTGCGAAGGTTCCCACTAGATCATGGATCCCCAACCTTTTTTTACCCATGGGCCACCTTTGTAAAAAGAGTTGGAGAACAGCATGAGCATTAAAAAGCTTCCTAGATGGTTCAAATAAATTCTATGATTGGCTATGTGGTAGCCCCTATTTGGACTGGAAGCCTAGAGGAGGCTGTGGCTGGCAGACCCTCTGGTTTTCTTCAACCAAACTTGACTCCAAGCCTGGAATTCAAAACATGTTACTCATAAGCCACTGTGTCACAAGCACCGGTCTGCGCGTCTGTCCCCTTCGGTGCCGCATCAAACATGGCGGTGCCCATGTACCACGTGGAGCGACACCAGCATCACAATGCCAGCGTAATGATGTCACGTGCCCGATGCGAAATTCAAATACATAAGGACTTCCAGGTCACGGCTTTGATGCCCGATTATAACATTTGTCTTGTACATTCCTGGGAATTGTATAATTACTGTTTCCTCGACTTTTGACCCTGCCTGGACTTTGATTTTGAGATTATTCTGCCTACCTTTGAACTCTTGTCTGGACTTTGATCACAATTTTGCCTGAACCCGTTTGTACTGCGATTTTTGGACTAAACCCTTGGAGATTCCTCCTTGGTCCTGACAACTCCTGTTGGGAGCCGATAGGCCCCCCTGACACACTGGTTTTGGGATAACTGCATTAGATAATGGAACAGCCATTGAATCACAACAGCATTACTGAGGTTGGTGACTGATGTTGGGGAATCAGGCCTGGCTCACAGTTGACTATTGAATTCATCCCGCAGTGAGAGATCAACCAGGTTCCTCAACCGTCAATTTGAGCAGACCCATTCTGTATGGACCTGGCTCTGTTAATGGGACATTCTGGTGCTAAAATAGCAAAGGGAACAAGGCCTGGCAAGTCTTAGCATAATCGGAGTCAAAGGCAGGCGGGAGTCAAAACCAGAGTAACAATACATACAGAGCTTAAGCAGGAACTGAACAAACAGAAGCCAGCTTGGTCAAGGAAGGGAAAGGGAAGAAGCTATTTAAAGGCAGGAGAAGAACCAATGGAAGAAGAGAAACCAAGAGGTAAACCAATGGTAGGGAAACTTGAACAACCAGCGTCCAATTGCACGCAAGTAGATGCGTGGAGGGCGTAATCATTGGTGCCTCTGCATCAGGAGGGATGGGCAACCTGCGGGGCGGGTTATACTACCTTTGAATGTATTTCAGTTACCATGTGCCCAATTCTCCTTCTTTCTTCTTGATACCAGTTTGCTGGCCTTTTTACATTTACTCCACTCCCATTTGCCACATCATAGCTTCTTTTACTTTTCTGAAATCTTTCCTCATTCCCCTTTCCTTTAACTGGAAATCACATAGGGGCAAGGTGCAAAGTGAAATAGATTGATGTGTGTTTGTTTGCGCTTTACAGCTTGCCCCATAATAATAAAGAATCCATTATATGTTCTACCACCTGTTCTTTGACTGTGCTATAGCTTGTCATTGCCCTTCATCTTTACGTCCATAAAACCATCACAATGAAAATAAAGAGCATCAATTGGCTATAAAATTAAGGTAACTAATAAAATCCATCAAGAAACCACTCATAAAAACACACATATATTATTTATTTTTAAAATCTAATGGCACATTTAGGACTGGTGATACAGGGATATGACTGGCAGCACTAAAAAGATAGATTCTTCAATTTTTTACTACATAAGGAAGGTGAGATAGTATTGATTGCAGATGGATGTTTTATGGGGAAAGCTGCTGTGCAAGCGGAGAAATAAATGGGTCGGCTGATTAACACTTACACTCATTGTTAAATTATAAAGTGGTATCTGTTAGCTGCAATTGCCAGTTATGGATGCAGCCTCCCCAGAAAAAAAGCTGCAATTCTGGAGCTGTAATTCATTTGCATGGTTCCACTGCATGTGTGAGATATTCTACAAGCGTAACATGTTTTGTTTTATTGGCCAACTCTTTATATTATTATGTACAGTATGAATCAATATGATTAGGGAAGGAACAACAAGATCTGTACATCTAGATCCTCCAGTCACCGAGATCATGTATTTGTTGTTGGCATTTCCTTCTATTAAAGGGCAAGGAAAGTGTAAAATAGAATAAGGCTAGAAATGCTGTATTTTGT
>CM044434.1:4047775-4064259 GCA_024363595.1 Xenopus borealis | reverse complement strand
TCTGGAAATTCGCGAATTTTTCGGCGAAGCGAAACGCGGGAGTTTCGCCCATCACTAATCCCAACCTAAGGACAAACCCCAAGGTCCTCAAATTTCTTCACGCTTGTGCCTATAACAACTGCATTTCCACTTCTTGGATACTGTCAGGCCTTATAGTGAGAGGACCAAGGAGGAGTACTGGGCAAACAAAGGAACCAAACGTGTGCAGGAAGAACAAGAATAAGGAATGTGGTAGAGGGACAGGCAGAGCCAATACGAATCAGGCAAATTCAAAACAGGAACTTAGTCGAGGTTACAGGGTGAGGTCACAAACCAACAGTAGAGAACTACAGAAATGGAATGTGCAAGAATGGTCAATAAACAGGCAGAGGTCAGGACAAGTAGAAAACTAAGGAAGATCAGAAACTGGCAGGAGAGACAAGAAACTCACACAGGGACCATTAGAAATACAGTAGATCTACTTTGGGCAAGGAACTATTGGTTGTGGCCTCTTTAAAGTGGACCCGTCACCCAGACACAAAAATCTGTTTAATAACAGTCCTTTTCAAATTAAACATGAAATCCAATTTCAAATTTTTATTAAAGCATTCATAGCTGCTGTAAGCTCATTTAAAAAAACTCAGCTGTCAATCAAATATTGTCTGCCCCTCCTCTATGCCTTAGGCATATAATTACTTTCACTTTCCATTCAGCACTTCCTACATGTCACTGCTCAGTTCTCTATTTAATTGTGTAGCCAGGACATGGGGATAGACATCTGGTCCCCCATTCTGGTGCACAAACAAGATTCTGAGATGATGCCTTAAAATGGCTCCTACCTGCTTGCTATAATTATGAATTCCCAGACTGAAGAAAACAAGATTAAAATAATTTATATAGTGTAATTAATGTTCATTTTGCTTGACTAATGTGATAAAATAGGATTTTGAATATTTTTTTGGGGTGACGGGTCCACTTTAAATATTAAAATCTTTGCATTGAACACAATGATATCAGATGCAGTGCATGGTGATCATTGATTCAAGATTTGCTGCTCCTGGCAGGAAGTGTGCGGGGGAGGAGGTGGCAGGTGTCCCCACGGGCAAGGCGCCTGGCGTCTCTGGGGGTGAGGCAACTGGTGTCGGCACCGCATCCCAGGTATTATTACAATTTGACACTTTTGATAAAAGTTTAATTTTCTTTGGTCACATGGAGCGTTTTTTTTGCAGTCAAGAGTAATTATGCGTGAAATGAAGCCCTACTGGAAATAATGGAATACAAACTATAGAGATTCCCACTGGCTGTTTGTCAGCCTAAACCCACTATGAGATGCCAGTATATGTGGTTTTCATTCGAAACTCCATGGAAACATCAAATTATTGAACTCTATGGGATCCGCAGGTTTGGAAATAAACTTTGCTGAAATACACTGCATATTTTCAATATGGCGGGCAAACTCTCCCGAGATGAAATGCACATACTGTATATTAGTTTATGCATTGTCTGCTGGTGATGTAATTACGCTGCATATTGACAATCAGTCTGGCTACATTTTACATGTAAATTGCTTTTCCGCTTTCTTCACAAAAGTTTAATACAATTCCTCCAAGCGGAATTATGAGGAATGAGAAAAACTTGTAATGCATATTGGGAAAAGAAAACTACAGGCTGAAAAATGGTCATTATCTTGGTTTCATTGGTGTATTTATGCTCAACCGGGTGTTTTGAAAAATACCACATTAAAAATGCCCTGAGTGACCTCGTCCTTTAACAGGGTAATTTTCATGTTATGTTTCTGTTTTCCTATGTTTTTAAAGAAAGTAATAACACTTCAAAGTAGAAAAGTTTTCCCCAAATGAAATAATGTTCTAAATTCTATTTAGACAGTATATAACTATGGCTTCGGGACAAATTCCAAAAATAAAATATTTCATAAAATTACCTTTATTTTCTTATCAAACTATAAATTCTGTGAATTATTCCTTTGTCTAAAAGACGTATCAAGCTCAATTAGTTTGGAAAACTCCTATTTTTTCTCATTATTTAAATAAAAAAAGTCCAACCAAACTAGAATCTATGATTGTACCTTATTTATTATAATTGTGTGATTTTTTTCAGGTTTTTGCCTGAAAAGTCCAAAATTATCAGATTTTCGGACTAAAACCTAAACTTTCCATTAGGATACGACTTGACTTATACACAATGTCGGCAGGTCTTAGATGCAGGATTTTTGGATACTGACTTTTTCCAGCCTTGGGGTATAATAAATTTTAAAAAATTGCGTTTTTTCAACTAAAAATTCAGATTTTATAGTAAAAAAAGCTAAATTAAAAAAAAATGTTTTTCGCATTCAGACTTTAATAAATATCTCCCATAATGTATTAATCAATACATTTTTAGATGTATAACCGAATCTTGTATTTGTGTGTGGCTGTACCATTAATGGCACTTCATTGTTGAGACGTTAATTGCCTAGGGGCATTTACACCAAATTTTGAGCTATGTCTCCATACCCGTTAAACATTTTAAGTCTGAACAAGGGATGCTGTTGGCATCTCCAAGGCACTTGGTAAATATAATTACATGTACATATTGATTCAGGGTCCCACATACCTCAGAGCTTTCTCACATTTCTCTTTCTTCTTGGAGAAAAAAAAATCATATTGATTTTGTTCAGCCTTTTTGCTGGTTTTTAGAGCTGGGAAAAAATCCTGAATGTTGGCAGCTGAGACCTTTTGTTTTTTTGTATTGCAACAGCAAAATAAGGCTGAATTTGATGTACAGATGCAGCCACTTGGATTTGTCTGTTAAATGTGTCATGAAGAAACTGTGTTATCTAAAGTTATCTTAACTCATTTAATGCATTTAACCTTTTCATTAGCATACCAAAGCTCCATTGTTTTCAATGGTGAACTCTTTAATTGGATGGGATGCTGTGACACAATTTTCTGTGATAAATGAGACAAGTGTGAAGTCTGAGTTAAGTTATTCTGTGTCAAACACACAATCCAAAGTGGCTTCATCTGTAGGCATGTACTAGTTATAGTCTAGTTCACAAAAGTAACTTTGTAAATTAAAATGTTTTGCAGGGATACCACCCTTTCTTCATTTTCTTGTGTGGCAAATGGAAATTGTCTCAGCAACACTGCAATTTGTCTTCCTTATTTGCTTTCAGACAACTTGTGATATATTTACCTTATATATATTTAAATCAGTACCTTTAGTAACCAGAAAGATGATTCTGATGATTCTGAGGCTAATTTTGTTTCACTTATACATATATATTTGAGCTTTCCTGCTGATTACAGGACAACAGGAGACCAAACACCTGGTGCCAATATGCAAAACACCCCATGTTGACCACAGATGTTAACCCAAAGCCCTTAGCCTCCTCTCCAAGTCTTCAAGTGAAAATCTTGACCTGGTGAATGTCCATTAAAGACTGCTATCAGCGCTAATACAGGGTCCAGACTACAATAAAATGCATATGCTTTGATCCAGTTGTATTATTATTGAGCACACCCCGATTTCAAATTGCACCTTTAAAGAACAGGACCCAAGATGGCAAGATATGTTACTTATAACCTTTAAGGAGAGATACCAGATACTGTGCCAACATAGGCATTCACAGTAGACTTTTAGGCTAGAATGTCCTTTACATAGTGACCCCCTCCCCCAACCATTGGTTCTTGAGCAACATGTTGCTCACTAACCCCTATGATGTTGCTCCCAGTGGCTTATCAGGTGCTTATTTTTGAATTTCTGAATTTCTGGAGGCAAGCTTTGGTTGCATAAAAATCAGTTGTACTGCCAAACAGACCCTCCTGTAGACTGCCAGTCCACATAAGGCTACAGATAGCCAATTACAACCCTACTTTTGCATCACCCAGGAACATTTTTCATGCTTATCTTGCTCCCCAACACTTACGTATAACGGAATGTTTTTTATTGGTATAAAGGTTGGGGACCCCACCCTTAAACAAGGAACAGTGGTGCCATCTCCCTCACCATTACGTTTATACACTGAACCTCTTTATGGAGAACTGAAGGTGCTGTGTCTTTTAGAATAACCCCCATTCCACTGTATGTAGCAGAGCTTTGTTCAATCATTACAAAACAAGGATGAGTCACACATTTAATAAACACCGACAGAAACCCACTCCATGCGACAGAAATATCTCTGAAGCGTCTGCCACACAATTCTGATTAATAACAGGATCTACAAAATAACATAAGGCTGGAGAGATTTTTAAAGTGGTTTTGTCAACAACTGAAATCTATACAGTGTTTCCTTCCGCTACATAATTCATTTACAGTTCCCTTTATTGATGTGCTGGGGCTGCCACATCGGTGTGTATATTCCTGTCTCGTGAGGCAAGATGACTTCAAAATCCAGACAGTAATTAGTAACACGGATTAAGCTGCTTAGCAAATATTGGGGGGATGTAGCTGCCGGTGAGGAATTCATGAAACATCAGTTGCACCTTGTTAATATACCTTGTACTATTCAGGCTTCTTTCTATAGTTTAATGGGATACTGTCAATATCAGTTAATAGTGCTGCTCCTGTAGACTTCTGCACTGAAATCCATTTCTCAAAAGAGCAAACAGATTTTTTTTATATTCAGTTTTGAAATCTGACATGGGGCTAGACATTTTGTCAATTTCCCAGCTGCCCCAGGTCATGTGACTTTAGGAGGGAACTGCTTTCTGGCAGGTTATTGTTTTTACTTCTCAATGTAACTGAATAAAACACATGGGTCTTTACTATTGAGTGCTGTTCTTGATCTACCAGGCAGCTGCTATCTGGTTACTTTCCCATTGTTCTGTTGTTAGGCTGCTGGGGGGGAGAAAGGGAGGGGTGATATCACTCCAACTTGCAGTACATCAGTAAAGAGTGACTGAAGTTTATCATAGCACAAGTCACATAACTTGGGGCAGCTGGGAAATTGACAATATGTCTTGCCTCATGTCATATTTCAAAATGAAAAAAATCTGTTTGCTCTTTTGAGAAATGGATTCCAATGCAGAATTCTGCTGGAGCAGTACTATTAACTGATGCATTTTGAAAATATTTTTTTTTCCCATGACAGTATCCCTTTAAGTCAATGCCAAACCTTTAGACCCAAAATAATGTTCTACATAAAAAATAGGGAATGTGATCATAAAGTACAGTTTCAGTACTATAACCTCATAGGGTCAGCACCCATACAGTTTCTATAGAAACACATATATAATGAAAGAACGTTCTGGAATCAGGAAAAGTCTGAACAGGTTTATACAAAAAATTATAGGCAAAAGTAACATTTTTTAATAACCAGACTTATTGGTTTTGAAATTTTATTTTGCTAGTAATTGTCCAAAATGTTTAGAGGTTTTAGAGGTCTTCAGATTTTTTAGCTCATAGTTCAGCATTTTTTTTATTGTTCTTACTTTTTATATTTGGATCTTTTAATAAATGACATGGCATTGATTATTTTAGAGAAAATGTGTTCATTTGTGGTTTCTAATATCTCTAAAACCACATAAATGTGAATGTTGATAAATGGGCTTCCCAGTAATTATTGCTATTAGGTCTTTTTTACCTTAGCATTAGGCTATGGTTTGTGTACCAAGTACACAAGAAAGAGTTTGTTTATTATATAAATTATTTTAGTCACACAAAACCAAACATTCTGATATTTAACATACATCATATCTGTAATATTATATTCAGAAGAAAGGCATTGAGGAAATAGTAAGAATATTGAAAATGAATAGTCATTAGTTGTTAAATGTAAGGTAATTATTAGAATGTGGTTAAACCAAATAAAAACAGTGAAAAAGGAAATGGCCCATTACATCTCCTCTACATGATTGGTTAAAGGTTTGGCTGTTTATTTTGTCTGAAGGATTAAGCAGGGCGCACATAACGTGGGGTAACAGTAGATTAACGTCATAGATAATGGTGCGTGGCACCGTTTGTTGACAAAAATAAAAAATTGAAAAATGAACAATAAAGAATAAAACAGAAAAGAAAAAGATAGAGAAAATTATAGAATGGTCTCCTACCAAGGTAACCTCCAGTCCAAAGGTTTGCCGATCATTTTTGCAATATGTAGATCATTTGAATGTAGGAAGAGACCATCCACTAGTAAAACAGTAGCCAAAAGTATTTTGTAAAATTAAAAAAAGTCTTTAATTTAATTATTCAGGCATTTTATGCCTGAAGTGAGTGATTACTCTTAGGCTGTTTGTATGAGTAAGTGCCCACTTCAGGCATGAAAAGCATTAAGCGTACATATGTCATAATTTTTTTTTATTTTACAAAATACTTTTGCCTACTGCTTTTCTAGTGGATGTTCTCTTCCTACATTCAAATGTTCTACATATTGCAAAAATGATCGGCAAACCTTTGGACTGGAGGTCCACTTTATAAATATATGATAATAATATATGGGTATATCAGCTGACCAGGTTTCAGCTTATCTGCAAAACAGAGCAGGTTTTTTTTCTGTGATTCCAGAAAATTGTGTCAAAATAAAACACACACTTGAATTTTCTTGAATTTAACATTTCCAAACTTAGATTTTATTAATTAAAATGCATATTATAAAATTCAGCAGCTAAAACCTGCCAAGCTTCTCTATAAGTCAATTTGAGATGTATTTTCTGCATTTAAGCTATTTGATGGGTATAGTGATGGGTATATCTGCAGCATTTCAGTCCAAAAATGGACGCCTGCAACCAAAATGAAACATCAGCGAATTTTTGCCAGGCAAAATTTTACTGGTGCTTCACTAATTTATTCACCATGAATTCGCCCCAGGCGAATAAATTCACCATATTTGATTTTTTTTTTCAGTTTAAACAGTGGGATTTATAAAACTAATGAAAAAATATGTACAGCATTTTGAGTAGTTTCTGTGAATCCATATGATTTTTTGTAAATATGCAAATTATTAAAGAAATCACAACTTTTTTTCACAGTTTGAATCTAGAAAACCCTTGAAAATTAAAGCAACCTGATTCAGGGGCATTTCTTGTGTCTTTGATGCCTAAGGCTGCCTTTTGTATATGCATCACTAGTGCTGAGAATGCAATTCTCTCAACTCCCCTCATGGCAGCAGAGCCCCTGACCTGATTGTTTGGATATTTGTTTGGATATTCCTAGATGAAACCATTAGTAAATATTGTATATAAGAACATAGACAACACATTACTTTCAATAAAAATAATGTTTTACTTAAATGGTCAGTGCTAGTTATCTGTAAGAAAGCTCCTCTGGATCCCTAAAGTATGTATAACCATATGTCAATGAAAATGGTAATTACAATTTTTTTTTATAATCTTAGTAGTTTTCACCAATTAAATAAACTGATGGAAACCACAAAAATGTGGAAGTGCTTAGACAGAACTTTCAGCCAGTTGTGCAGTTGTAATTAGAATTGCCTTTGTACCATTATTTATACTGTGATCTTTATGTAAAACAATTAGTATAGCATGTAGCTCAAACAGATAAGTATGTTGGTCTTCTACAACAGTAATTGAGCTTACCACTTTCACTTTATAACTGGAAGAATCTGTAGTAACTTTTCAGGCAACAGAAACCATCATTAATAATGAAAAAGAATATAGTAAGTAGATATAAAAGATAAAAAGAGTAAAGAGATTGAGTGAAGTGATGAGGAATTAGAGTTTGGAAAGTGGGACATTTTCAGACCAGTTTCTGGATCAATTTGGTACTAAGAGCTATTTTCAATAACCTGTATTTTCTCACTTGATAAAACACAGTCAAACCCTTCTTGAAGCCATCTAATGTATCTGCCAGAAGAGTCTCTTGTTTTTTTATTCTTGTGAAAGGCTGTAAAGTATCTCCAATGTAATGCCACATATGCAGGATTTGTTCTGTTCCTGCTAACTTTTAATCCAACACAAACATATATTTCACACAATTCCAATTTCATTTACCATGGCAGTGTCTGATTAAGTGCTTATAGTTGGTTATAGATATGATGTGTAAGGACTCCAGACTAACTGCTGATGCACCATATCTAAGCTGAAGCCTTTCATTATCCAGTATAGATGACTTGAAGTGCATGCTAATAAACAGTCAATGTCTAACTCATATTAAGCTGCAAACCCCTGCACAGCTCTACATCATTAGCTTCTCCAACTGAAGCAGCTGTACATAATTCATATTGAAGTGCTGTTTTGGAAGGAGATAATGATTCTATGTACAACATTTACGCAGTTGCTGGTCTCTAGAAACTTTGCCCAGAACCACAAACATACAAACAGAAATGGATTTTGTTAAGCAGAGGTGGAAATGCAATCATCTTTATTCCAAACTGGGTATCGTGGAGACAGAATAAATGATCATCTGTCTCGTTTCTCCTTAATATTTCTCTTTATCAAAACAAATTGCATTCTAAATAAGTAATGGTTTTGAACCATGTAGCATTCTCTAATTAATACTTGGAAAGCTTTTTGGAAGCAATGGCATGTCTAGTGAGTACTTTGCAATACAATTTATGCAGGATACATGAAATTATCTCTTTAAAACAAATTGTCATGGTATTTATTAAGAATAACCCTTATTAAGGATAAATACAAGATTATAGGTTTGTAGGTCCATTTATCATATTTCTAGTGATTTTAGAAGTTTTGAAAACCACAAATATAAACACATTTTCTCTAAAAAGCACAAATGCGCCATGTAATTTATTAAAAGATCCCAATATAAAAATCCAGAAAAAAAACTTTGAAGGATCCAAATAGAAATATGGAAACCATAAAAACAAATCCAAAAAAAAAATGGAAATCTGAATGGAAAAATGTCTAATATGATCAGTGCAGCTCCTATTGACTTCTATGGGACCTGAGCTGCTTTTTACACTTAAAAGATTTCAAAATTTTGGGGGTTTTTTTGAGAAATTTTAAAAACCATGAAATTTTTGACAAATAAAAAATTAATTTAGCTAATACCTTTAGGTTTATGAAAAAATGCAACCTTGTAAGATAGAGAAGAACAGGTGAGTATTTAATGTAGAATGACCTAGGAATACTTGTAGGTCAATGCTAATCTGATGCAGCAAATGCCACCAAGATGTAGTCCTGTAGGAAATTATATATCTTACCCTTTTGAAATAGGACTGGCAAGGCTTTTGGGGTATGCAACACATTTATGCTCTTTATCTTTACATAAAACTGCCATTATGTGTCTTGGAATCAAGAGAAGTGTAAAGTTACTAGAAGGATTGAGGAATCTCAGGTATGAAGGTAGGTTGGACTGTTAGGGGCACATTTATCATCATTCATGAATTTGAGGGTTAAAGCCTTCGGATTCGGCAGAAAATTGATCTAATGGTTTTTGCCCACTTTTCAAGCGCTATGCGGTTTCTCGATCAATTAGTACGATTGATTTTTTTTCACGAAAAAATAGAGGAATTTCGTTTGATCGTACGAAAAATACGTACGATTCGAACGATCGAAGCGTTCGATCATATGAATGCTATTCGAGTAGGTAATAGAAAAAAAGCCTATGGGGGGTTCAGTAGATTCAATCTGGCGAAGTAGGCAGTCGAATAAAATTTTAAAGGGGAAGTACTTCGATCATCCAATGGACAAATGATCGAATATTCGATCATTCGATCTATTCAATTTATTCGATACAATCAAATTTTGCGTATTCAATTATCAAAGTGGCCAAATTTGCATATTCGAATATTCGATAAAATCGTACGATCGGAATTCGATCGAATTTCGAACCCTTCACACGAATTTAGTAAATGGGCCCCTTAATGTTTAATGGGAATATGATCTTCTGGGACTCCTAAAAAGAGTTGGATGCCATTATAACAGGAAAAAAGTTTTCTTTATTCAAGGATAGACTGGAGAAGGCTTTCATTTTTATTATTCTTAGCAATATCCTTTGGATCAGATGGTTAATCAGAAGGCAATGTTTTGGCAAAGAGGAGGGCCTGAACCTGATAGCTGTGTATCTTTTATTAGCTACAACTGTTTACATAAAATAATTGCCTCAGTGCCTCATTAGTTAAAAACAAGCCTAAGGTTATACTTTTGTTTTTAAATTAAACACAACTGTATTTGTTTAATTCAATAATTCAGTTCCATTTTTAATTATACTTGCTCCTTGAATGACTGCCACATGAAGGTTGAGAGCTGGCAATTTGTTTATTAAGCATTCCAATAAAATGATACATGGCCTTGTGCCTTAGTAATTGGTTCACTGTTAAATCAACCAGAACTTTACAGATTATCCCAACAAAAGACTTTTATACTCGTTGCATTGTTGGCTAATTAAATTATCCTCCTCCTGATGTCAGACTTATATAGCTCTGTCTTTGGCAGTGTCAATGCAAAGTACATTGTTCATTTTTGCTCGCATGACAAGATGGAGAGCTCCCATTTCTGCACAAGATATGAAACATCTTTCAAACTTCCAGGAAGCTGCCATTATTCATAAGCCGATCCACCTTCAATGTTAAGAAATAATTCTGCAAAGTACACTAGATAATCAGGGGCGTAACTACAGAGGAAGCAGACCCTGCGGCTGCAGGGGGGCCCAGGAGGAATAGGGGGCCCATTAGGCCCTACTTAATGATCAATTTCAATATATAGTGGTAAAATAGGACAACCTCTGGATATTTTGGGGGCCCTAAAATAAATTTGCTGTGGGGCCCAGTCACATCTAGTTACGCTAGATTATTACGTCCTTGTGGATATTAAAGAAACAGTCAACTGTTCTGTGTTTTTATCTAGGGGAAAGTGTTGCAGAAACCTATTTGGGCAGGTGTAGATCTATAGAAAGAGAATTATGGAAGTATTCGCATTTTAGAAACTCTGGCTCATAATACTGAATATTTTATTGTGTAGGAACTTTTTTGCACGACTATGAATGGATGGCATGGTTGATTATAGAGTAAACTGTTTCCTCAGTAGCCCTAGCAGTTTATCCATGGGCTGCATAGTACATCTCTTTTCTGTCAGCTTAGGAGGTCACATTCTAGCAGCCAGTAAGACTCATTTTTTTCTCTGATAACCCTTAATAAAATCAACTCACACTTGTTAACTCATCAACACTGAATGCCTGCAGACTTGCCCCTTTATTGTTGACCTAAGCAATGGTGAAGGTCTTGTTTTGCTCCTCAAGGTTATATCTCGAATATCACTAAGGCAAAATGCACATAAATCAGGTTTATTTCAAGCATGTGTCCACTGAAATGGAAAATAATGTCTCACCTTGTAGGTTGTACACACCAGATGCATCAACAAAGTCTGTTGCATCTGTACGTGCAAGTACCATACAGTATCTGGAGATTCTAGTTATTCTTGGGGTTATCCTAGATTCTGCCCTCTCTTTCACTCCTCATATCCAGTCACTTATTAAATCATGCGACTTCCACCTAGGGAACATATCCAAAATAAAATCATTTATTACCCAAGACACTGCCAAAATTCTTATTCACTCTCTCATCATACCACGTCTAGACTACTGTAACTCTCTTTCAATTGGCCTTCCCCACAAGAGTCACCACTACAGTTCAACTTTTTTTTTTCATTACCTCCTCACATGCTCGCATTCAAGACTTTGTAAGGGCTGCACCCCTCCTCTGGAATGCTCCCCCACAGTCTGTCCAACTTTCTCCCAAATTTTCTGCTTTCCAAAGATCTATTAAAATGCACTTATTTAATTTTAATAATTCTAACAATAATAATTCTTACACAAATAAGGCTAAATGCCCTTATTGATGTAGTCCATATAGAACAAATGCTACAGACAAGCCTTATAACAGGATGAAAAACACTCATGCATAATGGTGATTGGATGACCTATGACCCAGAAGCATTTAATAGGCTAATCAAGCTATTACCAAAGGTCCAGAGATACCTGTAGTTACATATGATGTGAATGTTTATTCGCCAGGTGCGAATTCACTGCGAATTCCCGCTATTTGAATAATTTCGCGAAATGCCAGCGAAAATTTGCTGGCATTTAAAAAAAAAAAAAAAAAAAAAGTCGTGGGTTGCAAATGACACGACGCGCGTCATAAATGACGCATCAAAATCAAAAAACGTCAAAAATGTGCCGCGAATTCGTGAATTTTTCGGCAAAGCGAAACAGGATAGATTTGCCCATCACTATTAACCAGTGTAAGGCTAGAGCCCCTTTTTAGTCCCAGACTCAGAACTGTATGGAGAGGGCTAGGTATTAGTGATGGGCGAATTTATTCGCCAGGGGCGAATTCGCGGCGAATTCCCGCGATTCGCCGCTGGCGAATAAATTCGCGAAAAAATTAGCCGGCAAAAAATTTGCCGCCAAAAACGAGTCGCGTGTCGTTTTTGACGCGACGCGCCGAAACCGACGCGATGCGTCGGAATCGACGCGACGCGCGTCAAAAACGACGCGCGACTCGTTTCGCGAATCGGCGACGTTTCGCCCATCACTACTAGGTATCAGAGCAGCCCAAAGCTCCAACAAGTATCAATGGAGAGGTTACTAGTTGGTGAGCCACCAGACAAACGATTTATGATCCCTTCATGAATTAGACCCAAGCTGGTGGCATGAGTAATGCAGTTTGCAAACTAACTGACATAAGAAGGGTCTCTAGGTACACAAACAATTTCTTATGAAACCACTGAAGTATGGATGTAGAACCCTATTCTGCCCTATTCTATATTGTGCAATTCCCCATTGTACAATATAGGGCAAATCACAATTATAAACATGCACAAGCACCTTGTTGAATGTTCATGTTCCGCAGTCCATTCTTGACTAGTCCATCTTCTTCTGGGCGCCTGACCCGGCAGAACCCAGACATGTAAAGATGTGTGTGTGCTGACATCATGGATGACACATTTCACCTATAATATATATTAGGTGAAGCGGGAGGATCAGGGAGTGCAGTTAAATGAGAAGCAATAGCTGCTTGACACTAATACGTAGAAAAGTTCCCTGCCAATATTTCTTCATTTTGCTGCATCTGAAATTCTTTCACATTTGCTTGGAGAGAACTTGTCAGATGGATTAGATTTGATGTGGATGGAGGCAGTCAGATTAGGGGTGCAGCAGTGCAATGCAGAATATACTAGTTTTTGAAGGATGAGTAAACATCACATGCACAATTTCAGTGTGTGGTCTTTCTAAGTCATTCAGCAGCACCAACTGATTGTATTTTAGTCGTCTGAGAAACCCATTATCCAGAAAGCTCTGAATTACTGGAAAGCCTTCTCCCATGAACTCAATTGTATCCAAAAAATACACATTTTTCCTCTGTAATAACAATACAGTAGCGTGTACTTGATCCAAACTAAGATATAAATAATCCTTAATTATAAAAATAATTCACTCTACCATATAAAATTTTATTCCTGAATAAACAAGTGTGTTTTTTTGTTACTTGCAATATTGGTGTGTAGGCGCCTTTTCGGGTCATTTTACCTCATCCTGTGCTTTCAGAAACAGCCAGTGCTGCACTATGGAACTGCTTTCTGACAGGCTATTGCTTCTCCTACTCTATGTAACTGGATGAGTTGCAGTGGTACTTGGATTTTTATTATGGAGTGATGTTCTTACAGTATATCTACCAGAGAGCTGTTTTATTAGAGCACAAGTTACATGACTGGGGGCACCTGGGAAACTGACAGTATGTCTAGCCCAGGTACCCCTGGAAATACAGCAGAGTGACTGTTACCCCCCAATGTCTCTATATATCTGTAACCTTGTTATGAGCTAAGGGGGCCCTGAATAAATATTTTATTCCAGTGATGGGCGAATTTATTCGCCAGGGGCGAATTTGCTGAGAATTCCTGCGATTCGCCACTGGCGAATAAATTCGCCAAAAAAAGAGTTGCACGTCGTTTTTGACGTGACGTGCGTCAAAAATGACGCAACAAAAAATGTGCCGCGACAAGAAATGTGCTGGAAATTCGTGAATTATTTGGCGAAGCGAAATTGGGTAGATTCGCCCATCACAACTACTAGTCTAAGGTTTTCTAATCTGCCCCTGAAGAACCCTAGTATGACACTGCATCATTGTTGTGATGACTGCATGAGGAAAAGTCTTGTTTGATACAGAATATCTATTCCAGCATTTTTTGCACCAAAATATATTGTTGTAGAAATCTGGAAATTGTGTGAAAATGCTGCTTTTTTTCTGAAACATTTACACACATTTTATGTGATTAAGGTTAAATCAGACCCTCCTAAATTTGATAATTTACCACTAAATTATCTGTATCTGCAAATATATTGGTTACTAGAATGTGCTCAGCAACGAGTCTGTAGAAAGATCTGTCCTGTAGACGTGCCAAGTGGAGAAAGAGACATGACTTAGGTGACAGACAGACAGCTGCTCAATGCAGTTCTTTGGGAAAGGCAACTTCGAGACTGGTGATTTTGATGGACGAGGCTTGAAAGGTAATATTTCAACTTGCTTAGGTGCACTTCAGCTTTCACCCCAGTACATTAGTGCTGAAAGCTCATCTTTCCTTGTACACAGACAGAAGATGTGATTAGAGTGAATCTAATTTGTTTGGAGAGCCTTGGCAATGCAAGGAAATTATTCTACAGCAATATTTATAAATGCATTCATCATAACTGCCACAGTCATCCATCAATAATGTGTAGAGGGGGCAAGGAGATTTCTAACCTGCTGTGATTAAAGGACCCTGTCATTGCTGGCTCAGGAGTGAATTCTGTAGATTTAGGTAGAAGTTAGGCATGTATCACAACAGGTGTAGATTTGTGTTACCATAGCCCTGCATAAAGGCAGAGACCCCTTACCCATGTATACAGACAGTTCATTCTTTGTACAATTCAGCTTCTTTGGTGAGGTAGGGGAGGCAGGTTAAATCTTGTGGTTAATTTATGGTCCAATAGAAGGCCTAATGCCCAAATAGCACCCAACCCCCTTCTATCTCTCTTTCTCTATGCCATATCAAGCAGTACAGTACACAACTTTGCCCCAACTGCCCTAACTGGCAGTTCACTGAAACCTTCACCCAAACAATGTTGACCATAACTGGAATAAAATTACCCCAGGGTCATGCCCCCACACACCAATGTCCTTGTTGGAGACATAGTTTCCCTTAATGTCTAACCTCACTATCTTTCACCTCTCAGAATATTCCCCACATCTAGTTAGTCCTACCAAGAATAGTTTGGCACACAGTGGGCCTCCTCAAGAGGTCCCATGATGTTATTAACCCAGAGAGGAAGTTACTTTTCCCCTTATGTAGGTTCTCAACATTCCCACTATGGAGAACACTATAGAAATTCCATCAGGGCCAACTTTAAAGGGGTTCTCACCTGCTGGATAACCTACATATTACATTATCTTCACATACATTTACATCTCACCTTCTTGTAAGATAGATATTGATCAAATATTGTTTGGGCAACACCTTTTTTTTGCCCAAAAACATTAACTAATAATCTGCCTTGTTATTGTTCCGTGAGATCACAGCTACTGCTGGTCCATGATTCACCACCTTAAGTAACAAGATTGTAGGGTGTAGGTTGATTGTTGGTAGGTTTTACCAGGTGAGGGAACAAATATCTACTTGGCAAGAACCCACTAAAGATTTGGTAAAGGAAATGTGCCAGCTCTTTAACTGTGTCAGCTCTATCCTTGACTATATGCCATCCATCAGTGTTTTCATCCACATGAGCAAAAATGTTTGTCCAGTTTTCACCATGAAAAGCTCCCAAACGTATTGAGCTCTGGTTGTGGGGCTAAAAAGTTGTTGGTCACTATGAGAAAAAAAGTTCATTGACTTAAATGTGTCTTTGCAAATTCTTGGAGAAGCAAAAAGGTGCAGATTTGATCATCCCTAAGGCAAGGGACATAACTATAGAGGAAGCAGACCCTGGGGTTAAAGGGGGGTAGGAGAGTAGAGGGCCTATTGAGCCAGCTAGTTAATTGGTTAGTATTTGATATTTATCAGAATAAAGTTCCAACTCAAGAGTCTCAATCTACAGTGATAAGAAAATAAATTCATACACAATGTCACTCTCTGAGCAGAATGCTAAGGAGAAATGTTTTAAGTCTTTACTGTTGTTTTCTCTATGGTCACAGCTTACTGACACTTTGTATATCACAGAGATACCCCTAGGGCCAGCTGTCTTATAATGGTATCACATGCTTGCGCTTTACATGGCAGGTTGTAAAGGGCAGATAGAAAAAAAATCCTGACTTGAAATTTTGTAAAAGAATATTTTAGTCTATGTCTCAAAATGATAGAGTGACTGAGTGTATTGCCACAGCCAGCTGGATTCCTATGGTGCTCAGATTGTTATCAGAAGATTTATAGCTACAACCTGCCCTCTATGCTAAAAGATACCTCAAGTGATTCCATTCATGCACAAACTGACCAAACTGTGGCAAAGCATTTTAGCACAATTCAGCAGGAATTTCCCATAGCTCATAGCTCAGTCTGTATAGAGAGATCCTATAAAACTATGGCAGCATAGGTATTCCCTGTACTAAGCACAATTCAGCA